>VZSV01000002.1:18280380-18298961 GCA_013398735.1 Nothocercus julius
TTTTCTTTTCTTTTCTTTTCTTTTCTTTTCTTTTCTTTTCTTTTCTTTTCTTTTCTTTTCTTTTCTTTTCTTTTCTTTTCTTTTCTTTTCTTTTCACGCCTAGAGAAAATGCCTAGCAAAGCTCAGACACTTTATCTCCATTTTGGCTGTGGATCAGCCTTCCCTAACACTTCAAATCATCTTACCCAAACTAGCAAAGGATCTATTAAACTCATCAAGATTTAAAGACTTGAACATGGGTAGGAGTGATTCTTTTCTGCAACTCCTATATCCAAATTGCAAGACTTTCCAAAATTGCTCAAGGTTACAAGATACCTCTAGCAATTCAGTACTGGGAAGGAAAATTAAGAAGCTGGTCACTTACCTAAAAGGGTTTTCAAGGACCAGCAAAGTTGAGACCATCCTGAAATAGGATGAGATTGTTCTGTAAATTTGTTTTCAGCACTTTCATAGATTCATAGCGATGAATAGTCTCAAAGTCAGAAAAGACAATTATGATAAACTGGCCATATCTCCATCACTAACTGGACCATAATATTTTAACACAAAAATCCTGAATATAGGTCAAAATTTTGTGGTTGAACTATGCTACATATTTTAGATTGGTAGCCAATGGCACTTCAGAAGATGAGGTATTAATCACAGCTCCACAAAAACTCTTCCCAGCATCACTTATCCTCTCTAATTTTTTTAATCACTCTAAATTTCCCAACTTCAAAGTCTGGTGTCTTCTGATACAAACAAGTGTATCCCAAAGAAGAAATAAAAGTTATGAAGACATGCAAAGATATTTTTCCATCTTAGGAGCAAACAGGCCCCACACACATACTCCCCACTAATAAATTAGTTCTTGCAGCAGCCACGATAAATATCCTTGGCACAGATTTTGCAGTTACATCATGACTGCCGGTAGTAACTGACTTCAAGCACTCAAGCCGAGGCTGCACCTATCACGGAGGGTTATCTGGGCCATGAGCGAATATGGAAACACATGTCATTTTCCATCCCATACACAGAACGGGCTCACTGTTCAGTTCTGCATCTCAACACAGTGTGTTCCACACAGCAATCAAAACAACACCCCCACCTCCTTTTCAAGTGTAACTCCCTGCTGACCTCCTCAAAGGGCAGCATCCCAGGGCAGGAATATTTATGGAAAGCAGATCTGCTTGTTTGCACCATGATGCTAACACACAGTTTTCCCAGATGCATTGTGTTCCCAGCTCCTTGTCTCAGTTCCAGCTCCAAAATCATAGAGGAATTTTAGCCAGCAGATGAAGTACTGTGACCACTGCTTGCTTACACTGATCCATAATCTTTCATTGCACCTATCTTGTATTCCTTATTCTTTTGTTATTAACTTGATTTGCACACCAGTTGCCACAGATACCATATACACACATTAAGTAGCTAGGATTTTTACAATAGATCACAAGGCACAGCTTGGCCTCATGGGCCATTTTTATGTATAATGGTCTTTAGTTAACTTGAGTAACTTTTGTCAGAATTAGCCTACTGAACTACTTGTATGCTGCAGGCTTTCAGAAGTTGATTTATAAAAACCTGTGGTTGTATATGATTTTTCCTTATCTTGTTCCACGGTTCATATCAGGATGAAGCCAAAAGAGAGCTGACACCCGGGCAGCATGGACAGCTGGGAAGCTTGGGCATCGGAAATACTGCAATATCCTCAAAAATCCTTGAAATGGGCTGAACAGAAGCAGCAAAGCTGTAAATCTCAAGACAAATACACAAAGATCGTGTAAAAGAAACAGATATTTTCCTGTTTTTTGGGGGGAGAAAAAAAAATAAAGCCAAAGAAAAACCTTGGCTTCAGGCCCATCTGGGGCACAACCTGTCCAAGGCCACACAGAGAGCCAAGAGAAGAGGCTTTGCCACAGCACAGGGTCCCACTTCTCCCTCTGGTTGCCCACAGCATCCATGTAAATAACCCTGCTCTAAAAGTATCATCCTGACAAGGAAACTCAATGAGAGGTCCAAGAAGTGCTGCCACTGCTGAGCTGACCACAAAGGAGAGATCTGGATGCACAGACAGGACCTCAGCCGCAGGCAGTCAGCTGGCACTGGATGGTTAGCCTTGCTTTGGATTTCAGGATTATTGTCCCAATTCCTCTCTCCCTCTCCCATGGTTACCTCCAACCAATCAGGATGAAGGATTTTTTTTTTTTTTTCTTTGTGGGGAGGAGGGTTTGTGTGAAGCAAACTGTAAGTTTCATAAAATGACACTGGGTTTGTGTTTCTTTTGGCCACCACATCCAGCTCTGCAGGGAACAGAAAAGCCACATGAAGTAAATAATAAAGTCAGAAAAGCACTATAGCCCTTTTTTTTTTTTTTTTTTTGCTTTTTCTTTTTCTTTCCTTTTGGAAATTATTTAAGGGTGTATTAGACATATCCCTAGCATGTAGCACAGTACACAAAGCAGATTAAAATAAGCCATTCTTGAGCAGGAAAAAGCACCCAAGAGGCACAGGTCATTTCCAGCTACCTATGCAGCAGACCCTCCATCCTTTTTGCATAGTCCATGGCAGGCCATGCAGGGTGTCCCTGACTGGTACCAGGAGGCATCACAGATTGTGTGGACATTTCAGGGACTGAGATGACCCCAAGCATTGTTCATGCCACACTAACAAGTCTTTGTTGTATTCCTTAAAGTTCAGTCCTACCTTTTCTCAGCCGTAAGAAGCCCCATAACCATTCTCAGGACCTGAATATTTGTTGGCAGCAACACAAAAATAAGTATTAATGATATCTGTAACTTTGCTAATTAATCTGTATTCATGCCTGTCTATGTTAAAAAAATTAATTAGGCATTACAGACTCTATTTCCAGGGCTCCCTGTGCTGGGGACATTTTGGAATATTAGTCAGTAGGATATGGTGTTTTGGCTAAAGTACACCATGGTCACTCTAGAGACTGGAGTCTGAGTATCACTGAGGGCTTGGGCTACTGCCTGTGCAGCATCTTCAATTTAGCTGAATACAGATGAGTGCCCAAGGACTGTGCTGAACATAGTGCCAGATGCCGTAGTTTCTTTTTGCTTTCATTAGTAGAAAATGGAATGTCTTTATCAGTCCATAAAAAGAGTCAGAATGTGTATCCAAGTTAGAGAAAAGAGTGATGAGTCTAGTTCTAAAAATAATGAGCCTACTGGTCATTCTTACCTTTGCTGGCAGTGAAGACCCTAATCTCACTCTTTGAACAATGGGCAGAGACAACTGTGCTGTCTCCTGGGATTCCTCTAGTGGTGACCAATTTTGTGGTCCTGTCAGGTGAGACTGCAGGAATATAAGCCTGTGTTACATGGTGGTCCCAGCATGTCCAGGATGTCTGAGATGGTAGTGTAGGAAGATGAGGGACCTTCCCAGTGAGTCATTTACAGAGTAGGCTGCTATGTTTTATCTGTTGACAATTATTTAGTTTATTTGTCAGGTGAAAACAAGAGTGAAAATATTGAAAGAAACCTGATGAGCTGCACTATGGGATGCACTTAAGAGTGCTGGGAAACCACACACCAGAAAACAGAGATTAGAGGGTAAGATTCGTCTGTCCTGATGCTTGCCACTCAGAAGTTGAGAAATTAGGTGCTTCCATAGGCAGACAAATCACTTCCAAGATAGGTAGCTCTAATCAGTGAATTCTGTCTCTTGTGGACAGTGTCTTCCTTATTAACTGTAGATGAGTGTCTCAAACCGAACAGCTCAACTTCTGGATGACAAAAGCTGCTTGATGTCATTGCCACTGTGGAGCAAACAAACCATCTTCCATTAGAGGCCTTGCTGAGTAGTTTCACTTATAAGAAATGGTATATTGAGAAACAGGAAAAAAGGATTTCTGGAGCGTTATTTTTTTTTTTGTCAGAAATATTTAAGATGCAAGATGCAGCTTTACAACTCTTTGTTATGATTGTTAGAATCTTCTCAGATTGACACTTTGAGAGAACTTGCTGTGTCCCATGTGACAATGATATTGTCAGGTCCTCGGCACAGTTCACTGGTTCTTTGTATAATATCCAGCAGAGACGAGTGGAGCCCTTTACATATTTGGGCCATAATAAGAAATAAAGCAATATCAGACAAAAAAAAAAGAAAAATATGTGCAGTTATTATTTTTTACTTACTTCATACACTACTGCCCATCTTGACACCTACTTTGATATCTGGTACAACTGCACGTTTTCCTGCCTGCAAAGATCGGAGATGGAGCTGGTGCAATGTGCCGTCCTGGTGTCTCTCACAACCCTCCTCCCAGACCAGAGTCCTCTCGTGTCCTAAACTTCAGAAAACATATTGCTGTCAGGTCAGGCTGGCCTGACAGTTTCCATTATGTTGGCTCATAAAAGTGAGGGATGGGTTTCATCACAAAATGAAAGCCTGGACACGAAAGGCCTTTTCTGATCATTTCTACCACTGCTGGGGGCTTGTATATGGATATTACTTTGATTTACATGCTGTCCTGAGTGTCCGCTGTGTTCTTCCCTTTTGTAACTCCTAAAAATTCTCTTGCAAGAGCCACTGCAATCTTGCTATGTTGATTTGTGTTATTTTCCTTAGTTGAGAAACTCAGGAAGGGATTATCACTTAAGAAAATCCATCTTTTTAGTAAAATCCTGTCCACAAAGAACATTCCAGACCTTTGCCAGCTTTCAAGCTAAAACTTCGCAAGGTTCCACATTCTGAAGAGAAGGATGAACTGATGCTGAAGATCTGGAAATATGTGGGCAAATGACGCAATTTATTTATTTGCTCTCTCTCTTTTAAATACATTGACAAGAAAGGCTCTCTGAATTTTCATGCATTTACTAAAATATCTTTCTATCTTGAAAACATGTGGTTTCTCATCAAAAACATGTGGTTTTCTCATCAAAAACAACTGCTGGGAACAACAGTCTTTTGTCCATAACATTCCATGGCCGTACATTGTCTGAGGAAGATCTAATGATCTTTCTGAAAGAAGATCTAATAATCTGACTGTATGAATTGGATGAAACCCATGACCTCTTTCTTTCTTCCTTTTTTACATTCAGACACTATTCTGCACCATAATATATATCACCATTGGGAAATTGCCCCTTCTCTCTCCAATTTTTTAAACTACCTTTTCCTTTATTATATTCTTTTTAGTTTATGTGCTTTTTTTATATTTACTGAATTCATGAAAAAGGCAGCCAAAACCTCCTCATCTACCATCACGATAATTTTCTAATTGTTTCCTATGACTTCCTTGGAGTTTTGTTGAAATATTTCTCTTTTCTTTGCCCCCTTCATTTATTTTGCCCCCTCATAAAATGACTAAAATTATACCAAATATAAAGCTTCTGGGGAAACAAAAATAAAATTGTAGACTGTGAAGCAGTTGAACATAGACATGTAAATGTAAAATGATTCTAACAAAAGTGTCTTCAAAGTCAGAAATATTTTTTCTGTAGCAAATATGACATTTTTTATATACTGAAAAATAGAAAATGGCAGAGAAATGGAAGCTTGCAGAGTTGCAAGCAAACTGGTTAGTTATTTTATTTTCACTGGTAGTCAAAATATCAATTCACTGGTAGTGAGCTATGTAGGTTTCTTCTTTAGGTTTCTGTTTTCCATAGGATCCCAATAGCTAAAAATCAACTTGTGACTGACCTATCCCATTTTCCACAGTGTTAAAACTCATGAGCAATTCATGGCATAGTACTGGAGATGGTATGTATTAGAGATACTATGTTTTAATAGAAAAGTCTTCTGTGTGATTGTCATTGGGAGCATTTACTGACCAGATGATATCTAGGAGTGGTGAATTTTAAGAGACTGAAAACTTGGCTTGTAAACAGTCACTTTTGAATCTTCGTTTAGTTTATGCTGGAGAGTGATCAGATGCTATTTTGAAAGAACTGTGCCAAATCAATCTCATTTAACTTAAATAACCTAAAAGTTAGTCATCAATTCCAAAACATCATTCAGGGCACTCCAGTATTAACTACAGGGACACAGGGATTGCTATGCAGTGATTTATTCTGTCTATCTGAGATGACTTTCCCCAGGAAGAGTTCAATCATTTTCTTTGTTGTTAGAATAGCCTGGAGAAGTCGCTTAAACTTCTCTTTGCCAACCATATTTAGGTAGACTGCTTGACTCCAGAGCATGGCATAGATAGAAGTCTTCTCAGCTTTAGCATTTGTGGATGTCTAGGAGTCTATATCCAGTTTGGAAGTATTGTTGAGATATAGTTAAAGTTCAGAAAACTTTACCTGGAACAAAATCTACCTTGAGAGCCTAATTTATACAGACTCTCACCCTTACCTAGAAGAGTGGATTTTAGCCTGGAGACCTTGCAGGAATCTACAGTTTCAGCTGGGAACTATGCTGTAAAGAAAGTGCTGTGGGAATTATCAGCTAAATTACTTTAGTCCCCTTGGGACCTAAAATTAGTTATTATTTTATTTTATTTATTATTTATGTGGGTTTCCTTCTGTATTTTAAATGTTCTGGTCTCTTTTAGACTGTGGCCTGTAAGTCTCACATTAGAGTGTTTGTATGAAACAGTTGCACTTTTAATAATTACCACACAGTTGACATCATCTTTGGGAAATGCCCTGGTAGTGTTTGGGATAGTTAAATCAGTCATCACCATTCTTCATCTAACTTGCATGCTGCAACACTAGTAGTTGGAATAAAACTGAAAGGAAGTGAGGGGAGAGCTGTACAGATGTTGTCTCATTAGCAGATGACTTGACCATCTATGTGCAAACACCAGGGACACAAGCTAAGCTCCATCCTGCTTGTACTAAAGCGCAAGTTTGATGTTTCATGACATCAGCTTTGTCACAGTGGGAGATTTCTCAGAGACTATCATTCACACAAACCACTGCTCTCTTTCTCCCATAGCTAATGATGGCTTCGCTGCTAATGAGGGAAGTGCTGAAGAGCAGATGAATGTGGCCACAGGCAGGTCTGCCTCCACCAGTGACTATAAAATCACCCTTGGTGACTAAGTCAGTTGGAGATATCCATCCTGGAGATGTATAAATCTAGGTGCATTGAATCCCATCATCATCTTTCCTATTCCTCATATACCCCCTAACTGTGGGATCGTACATCCACATGCCCTTCTGGATAAGAATCTGACTTCTACTATGGGAAAAAAAAGGCTAAAGTTAATATTAATTCTCACTGCTTAAGGGGAAAAAATATCTGCAACCCAGGAGAGACGCAAAAAGTTACTTTCATTGATGCTTTCTGACAGAGAAAGGATTATGACTCTGTTCACCCAGAAAGGCAGTAAGAATTATATTTTTTATGATCCATCTGCCTCATTTGTGATGTTAGCATTTTGGATGAGAGACTAAATACCAAGATGCCATCTTCAGAAAATTCATATATTATATCACTAAAATCCTAAGGAATTATAAAAATAAATATCATTGCTTTTTTGGCTGATGAGCATGCCCCTAAGAGGAAAAAAGCTGATCTTCATTCATTGCCAAGACAGTAATGGTCTCCTTGTGCAAAAATAACCCTCTGGAGTAATTCTAACAATCCTGGACAATTCAGCTTGGGGAAAATGGCAGGATACTGGTGCCTAATCACAGTTGCTCTGCAACTTTATAGTCTGAAGTGGGAGGCTGCTTTGTCTCCATCTTCCAGATTGCATTAACATTGAGAATATTCACTATTTCAGCCTGTTTCTTGGAACATAGAAACATTTGTTCACTCATCTTTTTTTTTTTTTTTTCCTTGACTGCATTATGGTTGTTGTCCATATGGTTACACCTCCGCACTCTACACACGTATTTCTTCCAGCATGTAAGCCATAAAGTGAGATACAACAGCTCAAATATCATTAAAGCAGTACAGAAACTATCCTGAAGACAAATTGTTTAAGTTGCAAATATTGGATTCAGATCAGCTTTGGGGAAATGATGCATCATAATGCAAATGAAACCCAAATGTGATTTTGACTAGTCATCCATTCCCTATATTGTGGAAACTACAATTCACTCATTTATTGATTGGGTTGTAACTTGGCTTGCGCAGTTCTGTTCATGCTGAGAGTTTAAACCATTGAATCTAGCTATGCAGAAACACTCTAGGAGTAAAGATAGCCAAGGAATGTCTCTGTGTAAAAACATATATAAACTATTGTTTTATTTTAGGTTCCACCATAATAAATAGATAAATTATATCCTTGAAACTATTCTTCCTACTGTCTCTGTTGTTGCAGGGTCTTCAAAATTCTTGATTTATGCATCTCTACAAAACACATCTTTGGAAAGGACAAGTTATATTGCCTTTTTCCACCAGGCAACAAACTGAATAATAGCCAGGATCACAGCTTCAGTGTTCTGAATCCCCAAATAACATCCATTTCACCTAACTTCAAACATGGGACTAGACTTGCAGAGTCCAACACCTGCATGTGGGGATCTAAATATGGGTGGACACAGGTGTCTAATTTCACAGAGAAAATTAGGGTGAGATGAAGCTCAAATTATCTAAACATGGGCATCTACGGCTATTTAAAAAGCCCATGGATACCATGAGACACCTCAGACTGGCAGATACGAACATGACACAGAGATCCTTCTGGAGCTGAATTGAGGCATTACCATTCAAATGCTGCCAAACACTTTTTTAGGCATAACTGCCCATGCCAATACATGCAGTAGTGCCTAATATGCAATTTAGCTTAAGCCAAAGCTGACATCTCCATTTGCATTACATGTAGGCCAGAGTAGTAGGCCACAGTCTTCACACTGTTCTTGTGTCATATTTGGCAGTTTCATGTAGCATTGCTTGTGAACTGCAGACATATATATTTATTCAGATGTCTTTCACTGTTTTTTCTTCTTTGTTATACGCATAATAAAATAACAAACTTCTTGATGGTTTTGAACCAGGAACAGGAACCTAAACGGAAAAAAAATCCAAGCAAAATTATATGTATTTAAACAGAAAATAAAATATATATTTTAGTGTAGCAAAAGCAGTTTGCAAATTCATTATTTATAGTCAAATGGCTATAGTTAAAAAAGAGAAAAAGAGGTCATAGATAAACATTAATTTCAGCAAATTCTAAGGAATATTTTTTCAAAATTTTATGTTATTTCTTGAAAATAATTTTCTGAAACAATACAGATTTATCTAATCTAAGAAAATAAAAAGTGTTTCAAAACAAAACAATTATATGACTAATTGTATTTTCTCTTTCTGTTAAGGAGAACGTATATTGAATTTTTTTTTTTTCCATAAATGGAATGACTCTTTGCCTTTTTGGAACATAACCACTGAAAAAAAAATTTTAAGAGCTGGAGGATGCAAAGGCAAAATCTAACTAAATTTTTATTGCTATTATTTAGTTCTTAATTTAAAGTTTGGCTAGGAAATTTCTGCAAAGCTCTGCTCGTGCCTCACCTCATACATACTTGTGTCTCCATTCAAAATTAAACAGGATTCTTTTTATGGTTGTTAAATGTTCAGTTCTCTGGACTTCATCATGCTTAGCTGACTCTTCTTTAAACCATAGGAAATGACCTAGCACTATTCACCATGTAGATCTTTATGGCAGGATGTTTGAGTGGACAACAGGTAGAAAAGTGATTCCGTCTTTGACTCAGGAATCACTCTCAGATGTTTGAATAAGTACTATGGTTATACAAGACTCTCTACCAATCTCTCTTTGCTGTGCCTCTAAGGACATCTAAAATTGGGTGGGATGAGTCTGGGCCACGGCCATTAGAAAATATATCGAAACTTTCTAAAATAGTAGTGAAGAGCTTATCCACCCCTGGGGCAAAGCTAGCTAATCCTTGTAAGAATGTGATGGGTGATGACCAGGACTTCCACGGTGCTTGCAAGGCATATCCTGGACCGTGTTATTCTGGGGTATGGCTCTGTGAAAGCACACAATGAGAGACAAGCTGAGCTCTGAAGTATTTGCAGCCTAAACCCAGTGAAAAAGCAAAATTCAGGAATCGAGAGACTTTCCCAAGGTCACAAAGCAACAAAGCAAGAGTACTTAAGAAAGGGAACTCACAGGTCTGAAACCATAACCCACCACACTAGCCATTAGCCCAGACTGATTTCCCTTCTGGTTTGGGGTTTAGAAATTAAAGTTGTCTTGACTGTTTATGCTTCTCTCGAGCCATCCACTCACCAACCATTCCTTGCTTCCTTGAACCATTCTCTTGCTCCTTCACCATCCAACCACCTTCCCCTTCAACTCCCTTGAGAAAATTGCCTGAAGATTAATGGAAAACCAAGACTTCATAAACTATTAACCTGCTAGTGGATTTAGTCCAGACTCTCAATGGCACCCAAATGTGTATTTTGGGGTGTAATTATAAGCCATATACTCCACAGAGAGCTCATTTATCCTGAAATGAATATGGAAGATATGTTAAGCAAGATGCTGTCTCTTTGTTTCTTTTTTTTTTTTTTTTTTTCTTTCACCTCACACCACACCATCAAGACACAAAGCTGCAGTTCCACTGGAAATAATGAAGTGAGATGTTCCATAAAGTTATTTCCAGCTGATGGACTATATGCTACATAAATGTACAGGAGACTCCCAAAGGAAACCATCAAGTCACTCAGGCTTGCAGCAGTTTCAGCCTAGCAGTGTACGGGAGATCCATACCTCACTGCTCGTAAGAGATGTTTTCATGCAAGCAGATATACAGATGTTAAATTGATTTTTCTGCATTTTTCATTTTTTGCTTGCTACCAGGATGTCACCTACTGTTAAGTTCAAGCACACGTCAGCTGAGTTAATCATTTTGATTACTTTGGCCCCTGAGGACCAGGCCTTGGGGTCAGATAGGAGTTTGGGGAAGGAAGCCTCAAGCAAGACTCACTTGTGAACTTCCTTGACATGATTTTTCATGGGGAAAGTTAAAAGCATAAGTGCCAAATGTGGAAAGCTGAGATATTGAGGACATTTCACATTGGATTGGGATAGTTCACTGTTTCTGGCAGACAGCAAGGCTGGTGCTCTGATTCAACTCAAACAGAGCCATTTCTTCCTTGGGCTCCCCGCTGACATGTTCAGAGGAGCTTGGCTTTGGATGACGAACATGTCTCAGGGAAAACAAGACCGAGTCATCTACTTTTGAACTAAACCTGAACCCAAACTGAACTTTCATTTGAACCTGGAAAAAGTATTTTTTTGCTTTTGCTCTCTTCTCTCCTCCACTCTGTCAGAGTTGTTTTAGGCCATACCTAAAAGTGCTAAGCACTGTACAAACTTGTAATATAGGATATTGCCAGTTCTTGGTGGACAAAGTATGAGAGAAAAGAAATTTCAACAGATAGGAAGGTGAAAGCCAGACAGCCTGAGTATCTTATCACAGGTCAAACATCTCTCAAGCAGAGGAGAGATGGAAATCCAACATCCTGAATCCTAGATTGACACATCAGACTTGTTGGGACAATAACATTAGTATTAATGTTATTCTCTTCTTCTTTCAGCCATAAAAGTTCTGGAAAAATGAAGTGATATCCATGCCAGGTTCAGAATTTTGAGGTCCAGGAAGAATCCTACAACCCCAGTCACAAGAACAGCAAGAACTCAATGTCATGGGTGCCTGCTCAAACCTGTCATCTACTGTAGACATAATACACTAATAAAGTTTTAAGTGAAGCCATAATACCTACTTTTTTTTTGAAGCCAGTGGTATTGCTACCACTGGCCTCTGCTGAAGTAACGTTTTTCCTATTAATTGCCTAACAACCAAAATAAAGCAGAATTTTCATTTCAGTAACAGGTTCATTTGGAAGGTTGAGCCGCTGATAGAAACTGGCCTGGAAAACAGTGAGTATCTTGCCCTGAATCAGCATGAGCAATAAAGCTCCTCCTTTGTTACAGAGAGTGGAAGATGTTGCATGTTATCTTCTCCCTGTTTCATTCCAAATAGTGTGACCCCTGGAATTTCTTGAGATCTTTCCAAGACAGGATGGGTAGAATATATGTTCCTCAGTCCTAACAACCAGTACCAGAAGCCAGTAGCATTTACTTTGCATTAAGCCAAAAAACAATGTTCAAATTTAGTATCTTGTGGTGAAAGGTGGCCTGTTAATAATACTAAAGGATACAGAGCCAGCCACCAATGTTCAAAGAGCGGCTGAAGCTTTGTGTGAGAAAGAATTGCAGAGGAAAACTAATAAAAAATAAGAAAAAAAGACAAGATATGATCTGATGCAAAGCGTTTGCTCCTGAGCCACCTGGGAGTTCTCTCCAGGAGCAGGCTGTGTTCTAGTCAAATATTGCTGCGGCTGCTTCTTTTGGCTGAAAAAAGCCAGATCCTGCTCTTTGTCAAGTAATGTTCATGAATTGCATCCAAAACTAAGCATTTAAAAATAGCAAAGCTGACATCTTTGTCCTGTATGACAGCTCTGTGGTTGGTGAACTGCGTGTAGCTGAGATGTAGGACTGACTACTAGAAGAATCAAAGGCCTTGTCCGTGTGTTGGGTTCAACACGAGGTGCAGCTCTGCAAGCTAATTCTGAGGGATCAAAATCTGTGCCTAGAGAGAAAGTTTTTGCCTTAACATAATACTTTTCCACAGTTAATTATCCTTGATTAAAAGAAAAAAATAATAATAGCTTTTTGGCATAAGTTGCAATATTCTTTTAACACAGATCTACTCCACTGCCCCTTGAAAGGTGCAGGGCTTCCAGGAATGCTCTAAAATGCAAAGCACAGACTATGGGAAATGGAAAGCTTCTGCAGCCTTGCTTGAAAAGCCTGATTTGAAATTATGAGATATTTCTTGCAATTGAGCAGAACTAAGCTCCTCCATTGGTCCAGAATCCCATGGACATGTAGCAAAGTCATGGGAAGTCGGACAAATTGAATGACATTATATATCAGAAAGTCTGGTGAACTCCCCTATGCAAAATGCGTGTCTAGGGGCTGAATCCCATTAGAGCTGATGGTACCTGTCCCATGCATCTCAAAATCAAAGCCTCCACTTTTATTCTGATGAAAAATTAGGTCTGGTTTTGGGATGTGGACAAGTCCCTGTGAGTCCTTCTTGGCTGAAGTTACACCTTCATTAGAGAGACATGTTATTGTTTGGAGGTACCCCAATGGAGGTACCCCCCATGTATATGTTTGGAGCTACCAGGTGAGATCATCATCTCACACAGCCTGGCAAAGCTCCATGAAAGTTAACAAAGTTTCCCTGCATTTACCCTATCAGAAGATATGCCCCAGAACACTTAGCTCTTCCTACTTTCAATATACTTATGCATTATGGCTCACGAAAAAGGTGAACTGTGGCTTGTGGCCAGAACATACCAAACTTTTAAAGTTCATTGTATGAAAATAAATGACTGATACCCAGATGAGTATGTTATACATATAAATCTTTCTCTTTCTCTCTTTCTTTATATGTAGGTATGTGTGTATATATATATGGACACACATATATATATATATTTTGTACTGTTCTCTGTCTTGGCTGGGGCCTGTTTTGGAAAGCAGACAGCAGTGAAGTTATTAAGAACCTCTACTCACGTTAAAATACCTCTTTAGTACAACAAAATATGCTATTGTTGAACTGGGAAAAGATATTCCATAAATCTCCCAAAGTCAAACACCATGACGGGAATATGGAAAAATAGATCTGTATATTAACTGCTCTTTTAACAGCATTATTTGACCCTTAGTAAAAACAAACAGAGGAAAGAAAAACGTTACAAGCGCAGAAAAAAATTCTCTGACTCTTATCAAAAGCACATTTGAAGAGAGGCCTCGGAGGCATCTATTGTTTAATGGGCTATGCTTGATTTATTGATGATTATGTAGCAAAAAATTTAATGTGGTCATTCCAAGGACACTAGTGGTGCAGAGATTCAATTTATTAGGCCTTGGATCAGAGAATATCTTCCTTTTTTATTATTATTATTTCTCCTTCATTCAAAGAGCCCTATTTGACCAGCAACGTGGAGTAGTTTGACGGGCAGGTCCCTTGGCACTGAGCTCTACCTCACTCGTTTTCCGTAAGTAACTAGCCACACGAGAGCAGCCCTGCAGCTTTCGTTTACACAGCTGTACGCCGCAGCACAAAGTTCACTGCATTTGTTTCGGGCCTCTTTCAGCATCTCTCCTCACCTTCCGAGCGCGCATGGGCATACATGCAAACCTGCACACTTGTATCTACCACTGCTTCTGGTCCATGGGCTTCACAGAGATAAAGGAAGGTCACAGAGGATGTGTGGGAGACAGCAATGGAGGTGAGCAGCAAGGGAAGAATTCAGAGAGGATTAAAAGGGTGAGGAGTCATTTGCATTTGCCACTAGTGTGAGCTTTGCCGGTCATCATCCAGTGGAAGTTTGGATTTATCCCATTATGTTTGGAGTGATGCCATAGATTTTGTCCGGATCTTCTGTCCGCTGCTTTCAGTGATGATAGCATTTTTTTTTTTTCCTCTATTTTTTTCCTGCTCCTGAGAGTGAAGGGATGAACTACTTTTTCTTTTTTCAATGTACTTTAAATGAAAAAAATGTTCCTCTCCCCCAGCAAAAGGTCTTGCCCCAGCAATGATCAACCAGCTGCCCTCACTTGACTTTGAGCCAAAGTGTGAAACTAACAGTGTTTCCAGTGTGTTTAAAACACTGAACATCCAAAATGAAAATTGAAATAATGACTGTTGGCTCTGCAAGAAACTCAGTGTTTATCATCAGCTAAAAATGAAATATACCAGGTATGTTATTTTCTAGGTAGAAACAAATGGCTTTGCATTCGCATCCATGCTGCAGGAGTTAATGACCATGTGGGAGATGTAGTCTGCCTTGAGAACCTGGTCCATAAATAAAAGCGAGACAAGAAGATATAAGCGAAACATGTCACGCAAGGGACACTGGTAGCAGGGCAGGATAACACCTCTCAGCTGGAAGCATTTCACTTTTTGTGTATTGAAGTTTTCAGTCAAATGTCAAAATAGTCCACAGAAAACAGATACCTTTTTTTTTTTTTTTATACATACATATATACTAGAGTTTAAGTGAAAGCTCACTTTTCTGTTGAAAAATGGTTTTGACAGAAATGTTTTTTCTGGCCATTCTTCAGGATAGTGTGGCTGCTCCTCCCATACTCTTCCTTCAAAAACCCCCTTAAAAGACTGGTTTTATGGGATGACTACAAAAAAAAGAGAGAGGAAAAAGGGTTCCCTTTTCTGCATGGGCCATTGTGTTGTAGACTTAGCAATTTGATTTCATAAATTCCACATCCTGATATGCCTTTTTTATTTTTTTCCCAAATCTCTTGTTCCAGCCTGCAATTTCCTCATTGCAATTTCTTCAAGTCAGGGACCATCTCTTTGCCCTATATTTGCATAGTCTCCAGCAAAATGATGTTTCTGTGCAATATGATGAAACAAACAGATAATTCTGATGTTAATACTGCTATTTTTTATCAGTACTCATAGTAGCTGGAGTTGCTCTAGCCACATTTCTTCCTGATAAAGGCTGAGGGGTTGACTTTCTAAAATATGCTTCCCTCTTTGAAGGAGGGAATCAGGGAAGTAAACTCTGATATGGCCCAGATCTCCTCTGTGGAATTTCTTATTTTCCTGTATTGATGACTGCAGGATCCTCAGATGACATGATGTAATGTTGACAATAAATGAGATAAGCCTCACTTCTTGCGCCTATCATGTTATCTAGCTTTGAACATGTCCCAAGGCTGGGTAAAAAAGTCCAGGAATAAAATCTTGTCCACAGCAAGGAAGTTATAAAGCAAAAGTGGAGCCTGACGGTATGAAAGAAGAGATTGGAAGAAGATTTTTTTTTTTTTTTTGGCAGATCAATAGAAATTAGCTTAGCTATTCTCTGCTGAGATGTGTGATTAGGAAAGATGAGCTTGGATTTTTAGCCTGCATAGCTTCATTTAGATAAACTGTAAATCCTATAATAAGACTTCTTTTTTTCATACTGTGCAAACAGATTAAAACAATAAAATAAATAGAATGCAATAAAAATAGAAAAAAAAAATTACCTCTGTACAAAACCTCAAGAGCCATAGGAAAAAAAAGAAGTCCCCTTCTGTCCCCTTCTGCAATTTCTGGCTAGTGACCATTCAGTGAGACAGCTAGTGGCTCAAAAAGACCAGCTAACTACAGGGCTTCACGGGCCTCAGGAGGGAAGACAGTTGAACATGAATATGGTGCTGAGAGTTTCAGGCTGCAATCCAGACCTAGATATTATGAGTCCTGGAAGAAAGCATGGAATGGCTTCCCAGCTGGAAGTCATTAATCACAGGAGTTTTCCTCTGTATAAAGGTTGAGGACAGCTCATCAAGAACACGGGAGTCCTCACACGCATCAAAAATCACTAGAGCGTGTGTGAGAAAACACAAAGATTTAGAGCCTTCCAAAGTAGAGTACATCGAAAAGAAAAAAAAGCGCCATGATAAGGTTCATCCAACAACAAATGCTTCCCAGGCTTCTCATGGAAACTACCTATTTAACCTGTTTTTATGTTCTGCATTGTCATCATCTTCTTACGTCCAACATCTTGAATGCATTGACCCTCCGAGGAGTGCGAGATCAGGCAAGTTTATTGTCCTTGCATGCTACTAGTCAAGGAACTTCAGAGGGGAAGATATGAATCTATCCTATCTAGCTTTACATCCTACATTAATTAGAGGTTAATCAATGAGGAGTGAGAGGCAGCTCCATACTGCCATTCAGATCTTGGATGGGATGAATTACTCATTCTGGAGGTGATCCTCTCCCTATGTTGGTTCTAGAAAGAGTCTGAGAAACACATTTAGAAATGCAAAGGGTTATGTCACAAATTTTAAAACCTGGAATTTAAACTCAGAATTTAAAAAATATTCATTTGACTTTACATATCTAAGAACTGACTGATCACATAGACAACATGGATCACATAATCTAACCACAGGTACGTTAACTGGAACAGGTAGCCACCTCCAAAAGTGATCACATCTACTCTTTGGTTGTATAGTTATTTTCTTCTGATATACTTTCCAGGCAATAAAATCAGATAGGCATTCTGGAAAATTACTTTCATAGAAATCATAATATTTTAAAAATGAACTTGGCTAATATGTGCATATATTTCTCATTTAAGGCGTATGCCTGGAACTTGAGACATTTTCATAATGAGAATAATGAGCACTGATTTATCAGCCTTGCCTCTTTACTGGCCTCCGATGGCATCCCATCTTGCGTGTACACGCAACGTCTTTTAACAATGTGGCATTGCTCTTTGTTGGGCCCCGAAATAACCCGGTCAGCACATGACAATAATAGAAACTGGACCTCTGCCAAGCACAATAGTGATATTTCCTGGAGTATTCACAGAGTTTCCAGCTCTGCAGACAGGGTGTAACATTGTAAACGTAAACAGCATGGTATTTAAATACCCAGCTACAAACATTCAAAAGTGACTCATGGTCCTGGGTGCTTCCTATTTTGCTAAGGTGACACAAAATACTCATTTTCTGAAGATCAAGTCATTTTATGATTTTTATAAATATATGAATATATATAATATAATATATATATGAATATATATATACACATACATATACATGCACAAACATATATATTTTTGCACATATATATGTGTGTGTACATATATGTTTATATATAAACATATACACAACCCCAAATTCAAGAAATCAAAGAGGACTGGATTTTTAATAGATTGAGGATAATTCTATATGTATGATGATTTAGTCCTGGAGCTATGACTATTTTGGACTGGATACCACCTTAAGTGTCTGCTTTGCTCTTGGAAATAAACTGATTTACCATTAACTAGTACTTGTCTCAGATGTAAGACGCTAGAAGAAGTTTCTCTGCTTTTAAAGAGAATAAATACTAGCCTAAAGTATTTCTAACAATAAACCTGTGGCCGATACACTTTAATAATTGGTTTCCTTAGAGTCTCTACAATTTTGTCATTTTTAAGCAAAAATGATTGAGACATTGGAGAGGCTGACAGATTTTCAGTGTCAGCTTAAAAGTCTTGTTTGCACAGAATAAATACTGTAATCCTGAGGGTGTCTCCATGCTGCTGGGTTTAGTGATGGATACCTAAAGCCGTTCTCTGTACTCTTAAAAATCTGTGAGCAAAACACATTGGAGGGACAATTCCCTTCCTCTGTTTTTTTCCACATCCACAGCAATTTTCAAGCCTTGCCAGATGGCTGAGAAATCTTTCAGAAACGTGTTTTTTCACAGTAGTGATCGAGAGCTGTGCAATTGGCTATGATAGCTTGTATTTGGCATACAGTACCATCTGGTGTAAAATTTTACCAGAGTATTGCAGAAATTCAACTGAAAAAGAATAGCCAAGAAAGGAAGTGAAGATATTTTCTCACATTTGCTTTTCAGGAGAATAAAGCAAGCTGTGTTCGACAAGAGAAGGTGGAAGATCTATTGGAATTAGGAAGATCTATTGGAATTAGGAAGGTGAGTGAAGTGGAAAATGGAAAAAAAAATGAGCAAAGGTCTACAATTTCTTTTATTTGATTGAGGAGAAATACAGCTGTGAGCTGGAGTAGCAGAGTGAAAGCAGTTTTAAAGAGAGAAAGAGAGAAA
>VZSV01000002.1:18299676-18336755 GCA_013398735.1 Nothocercus julius
AAAAGAGAAAAGGGGGTTACGTTTGGATTTAACACAGAAAATTGACTTCAGATGGATGGGACTGAAGCACCTATCTAAATCCTGGGGCATGAACCAGTGCATCTACTTCCCAGGACTATCTAGATCTGTAGGTGTCCCAATACCTCAGCCACCTCCCCACTGCTAGTGGGGGCACTTTTTCTGGGCAAAGGACGGGTATTCCCTCCAGCATAATCTGCCGCTGATGTGCTGAGGGCAAATCATTTTTCTTTTTTTTTTCTTTACCAGTTATCAAAGAACTGTAGATTTTTTTCCTTTGATATCATATTTACTTTTATTTCCCAAAATCTGTATTTTCACTTTGTCCTTCTACCTTAAGCTGCCCCTGATTTTTCATTTCCAGTACTCAGAGAGTTCCTCTCACCCCGAAGGACACATTTAAGACTCCATTTCCTTGGGAAGCACCATCCCATCAACATCTCCAACCCCAATTTCATTGGAAAGCGTTGTTATACTGGTGTGTCAAAGACAGGGATGTTAAAATAGTAACAGTAATAGAAAGACTGTAAAATCCAGAGCCAAAATCCTGATGTGGTTCAGCATGGTTTTGCTTTGAATCAAATTTCTAAGGCTGCAGAGGCTCAAATTATGCTATTAAATGAGATACATTGTCCCACCCTACCTCATTTTTCCATTTCATGTAGAAGATTCAAGACAGCAAATCTAATAAATAGTCTTGGAAAAGCATTTATCAGCTGTGTGCACATGAGAGACAAGGTGCTGGGAAGAGTAAATATCTGCCAGATTAGCTGATATTTAATTTCAGAAACGATTCAATCTCTAAGATATTTAAGCAGTGACCACCTTTGCTTTTCTTTGGTCAGGCACCATCCTAGTTTGATAAAACAGAGTTTCCTTGAAGATCTTTTCCGTGTGTTGGCAGAAGAATCATTTCTTTTTTTCCCACTCCATCAAGAAAAAAAAAGAACAACTTTATTTTCACTACCTTTTGCAAAATTTTAGAAAGTAAAAGTGAACAACAGTTGGCTTAGAATAAGAGCACTTGACTAAGAACTTTTCAAAACATATTTTAACTTTTGTCCTCCATTTTTTTCATCAATTTCCCTACAAAACAAACAAATGAGCAAACAAAAAAAAACAAACAAAACTATAAAATCATTCATCACCTGTCCATTTTTCTCTACATTGTATTTTCAGTCATAGTATTAGCTACAAAGTAATTCACATGGAATCAAGACCATGACCAGCAAGAGCTTCTATTGCAGATGGAGGTTTATTTGACATTGAATAATCCAGGCATAACTGAACCTGAACATAGGCATCAACATTTCTGTTGTTCTTTGTCCCTCGGTTCGAGAGGTGGGATCTGCAGTAGTGATATGAGACATGGGAATCCCACCTGTACGAGTGCTTCCAAAAAGATGTTTCTTGGAGAGCAAAAGGTGATGATAGTTATATACAATTTCCATCCTTTTTCTTCCCCTCCCCACTTTGACTCCTAAAATATGACTTCTTTTACAAGCAGATCCAAGGGTGCCTCTACCAGTGATGTCTAGTGGATGAACATTCTTTGACATCAACTGAGTTAATTTGATTTATGCCAAAGAATATTCTTGTTGTAATGCCTGGCAGCTCGGAGTTGCAAGGTTCTCATGCTGCTTGTCAGGATAACTTTGTTCTGGGAGGTTTAGAGAAAATTTTTCTTTCTTTTTCCCCCTGTAACCACAGTGTAAATTCTGACCATACAGCATGATCTGCTAAAGAATATGGTTCCCATTATCAGAGAATATCAGAAAATATTGCTTATTGTTATACTGGCTTTTTGTTGCTTTTTTTTATTTATTTTTTTTTCTTTTTTCCACATCATATGATTATATATCAAATATTATTCACATCAGGCAAGGCTGACAGATTTTACCCTTAGGAAATTTCCCTTCTTTCCATTTTGTGTTTCACTTTTTTTTTTTTTCCTTCCCCTTTCAATATATATGTGTTTTACACCACAGACAATTCTTTATTTCATCTGATTCATTTAGTTTAAAAAGACTATCTATCAGGCAAATATGTGTCAGAGGAAGAGGGACCCAACAAAGAAATGTTATTACAGAGAAGAAAAAGGGCCGTTCATACAGCTGGACCCAGATCTACAAGGATATCCTCACACAGATTTCCCACCAAGCATCTGGTGCTATGTCCTCATGTGCTTTATCAGATAATTATGACTTTTTTAATAACTCCTTACTGATTAATTAGAGTTAAAAACATTTTTTTATATAATTTTCAGATCATTTTAATGTTTTGCCCAAAGCAAGGAAATTGGATCTCTGATAATTTTATAGTGAAAATTCACTGTTTTTGAAGGTACTGTCTGTGAGGTTTTCATGGAGTAATAGGTCGCCTTTTACTTAGAGCAAAACAATTGCCAGGGGATATTTTTCCATCTGGCTGAACTAGATGTGCACATTGTGACTGTGTCTTTCACACTAAAATCTGTATAGAGACTGCAGATCTTTACCCATAGCATTTCACAACACAAACAAAGGGGGTGGCACTAGACAAGGCACAGGTAGCACTAACAAACACATTAAAATATGCTCAATCCCCAACCGAGGTTGAGTAAGCTATTAAAAAAAGAAAATTAATTTTACCTGGAAGATTATGAGAAAGAATATGAATCCATCCATATGTATGTGTATAATGTTGAAAAGAAGGAGGAGAGAAGGGAAGGAGGAATGGAAGGAAGGCAGAAGGTAAGGAAGGCAGTAGTGGGAGAGAGACAAAAGAAAGAGGAAGGGAGAAAGAAAGAGAGAAAGATAGAAGGGAAAAAAAGAGAAGTAGAAATAAAGTGGAACAAAGGAAAAAAAAAAAGAAAAAGAGGAAAAGAAATAAGCAAATAAATGAAAGAAAAAAAAAGAGAGGGATGTAGTTCATAATTCATGTTCACAGATATTGGAGTCAGGAAGCAGCATTATCCTCCTCCAGCCTGACCTTCATAGCAGTGTGGATAACACAAAGTGGTCTAGCAAGGACCTCAAATTAGGCAAAAATGAGCACATCATTACATGACAAAACACAGGCAAAGGAGCAAAGTACTTATTTGCCCTCTCTTGCAATCAAGATTTATTTGAGTGTGATTAATTTTCTGCATCTACTTTGTGTATTGTATGACTACCCTTTTATAAGATTCCAGAGGCTTATGCCTTTGGAAAAACTGACTCCGTCTTCAGTGTCTTGCTCATGAAAATAAATCACGAAGCCAAGCACAGATACAAAATGTGAAAGGGGGGTGTTAAAGTTTACCTTGAGTTTGACACGGAGAATGTGTGAGGGAGGGAAACAAAAAATATTTTAAGTCATTATCAATGTATATACATGCAGATATATATATTACTCATAAAACAAACTGATAGCCCCATCATACTAAAGCAAATGGATTTCTACGTGGTAAATTTCAGGAGACTCGGAGTGACACTGTCCCTGGTAATGATGATAAATCAAATCTCGGATAATTCCTGTTCCTTCAGTGGTATAGGCAATGAACACAATTTCATAGTCTGGAGTTAGGGTCCGTAAGGAACCATTATGATTATATACTCTGGCCTGTTCCATTACACATACAAGGGAATTTCATGCAGTAATTCCTGCTTGGAGACCATAACTTCTTCCTAAGCTAAAGCAAAACTTATGGAGAGATTCCAGTGGTAATTTAAAAACATCCAGACACACAGAGTGCCATGTATGCCCTGAAGGTATGGTCTTGACAGCCTTTTTCTCTCCTTGGTGCACAAAATCATTATTTTTAAATTTGGGCTATAATCCTAGCAATACTAGCAGCAGCTAATTCATCAAATACAAAGCAAAACAAGACTCAGAAGACTGAAACAAGGCTAACAAAGAATTCAGGCAATTTCAGGCACTAATTTCCTCACTCTCATCCAATTCTCCCTCCTCACTCTGTTTCAGCATCTGGCTCTACTTGCTAGACACCTCCCGTTTTGACCTTAAAGTCCTCTACAGTGCTGCTTCTAAGGACTGCCTTAGCTCAGGCAGGAAGACATTTAGGATGGGAGTCATCACAGACAAGTTCATGAAAGTCAAATGCTGACCTCCAAATCTGAGCTTCTCTTATAATCATGGTGAGAAACAGGCACCACCAGAAGCAAATCTAACACCTATGTTTAATATTTCACTTTCTGGATCTTCCGTTTCTCTGCTATTACTATAAAAGGATCCAGGAGTGACTGGAACAGATTTAGATTAGATTGGAGCAGGCATCCCTCTGTGAGATGCCTGTCACTACTGACTGTCTAAGCCCTGATGAAACTCTAAGGATATCCGGAGTGTGCTCTGGGCATAACTCCACAGACTCTAGTGAAACCAGGATCTCTATGAATCCCCAGTGAGAGTGCCACACTTCTCTAATAGAGTATAATGGTTAGGAGGCCAGTTCTTTCTATTGCTAGGGGAAATGCAAATCTTAGGATGTGCTAAAAGTGATGGCATCCTCCATCTGTCTCTTTCAGCCTAAATCGGTCAGAAACATTGAGTGCAAAGCTCAGGGGTATTTAGCAGACAGAAATTTGAATCTGTAGCCTGGTGGCCAACAATGCTGTGCTGGGAAAAACCTCCTACTTAATATTTGAAATAAGCATTTGTTTTGCCCAGAATCTCCTATTCTAGTACCCTGCCTATTTGTTTTTCAGCCTCCCACTCAGAAGTCTTTGGCTGTGGCTGTTAGGAATTTCTATCGCCTCTTGCAAACATGTATGCAAGGCTTGCTCATGAAGTGCCAAGACATATGTATACTTTCACCGGGGAGAGATTAATCTCCATCTCTGTTGTATTACATGTTTCACACACACTGGAAGGAAGTTCTCTGAGTGACACGAGTGCCATTGCCCCATATCATGTGTCAGACATGCCAACAGCTGACACAGGAGCAATGTTCATGAAGGATTGAGAATGGCTCTTTCCTGAACATTGACCCCACTGAATCACCAGGGACATGGGATAAAATTGCCTGTAGCCGGAGATTCCCTGCAGTCCACCAGAGCAATAAATAACCTGAAATTACAGCACTGGGCAGTAGTGTCTGGCAGATTGCTCTTGATTGACTGGCCTTATCTGTAGAAGGGATTTCCATCTGAATCTTTCCTAGAAGGTCAACCAGATGATGAAGTGTATAGCAGGAGATTTGAGCTTGGGCATTCTCATTCTACAGCTTGCTCTGCCAGATTGGGTAAGTTGAACAGTGTGGCTTGTTGAAGACAACTGGTCTCAAATGAACATTAATCATCAAAGAGGACCGTGATGCCCATTTCTCCTGTTGGCATTGACAGCCAAGAGAAAAAAAATGCAGACTCAAACATTTTTGGCTTAATAATCCTGATCTGGTGGAATGAGATATAAATGGGTAGTCAGTGGGATAGACCCTATAGTTATTTGGTGATGGTTTACTGCAGTCTGCACTAACCTATTAATTTTTTTGAGCTGTGAAGAGATGTTAAGGAGCAGGATCAAAAATGAAAGAATCTGTACAGAAAGGAGAAATATTCACAAATAGAAATGATATGCCAAAAGCTTTCCATCTGAGGAAGAGTTTGTTGTTCATGTAGCTGCCAAAATGGATTGTGCTGACAATGATCAGCCCCAGAATGACAGCGGCTGCATCAACACAGCACAAGTCCCTCCCACAAGTTGGGAGCATTGTCAGAGGCATCTGGCAGAGAAATAGCATGAGAAGTGGTTTTGGATGGCTATGTGGAAGCAGGTTAATTGCTGGGCCCAGAAAGCTAAGATATTCAGGCAGCTATGGCATCATTTTTAATTTCCTCCCAGCAATTTTAGGAAGTCAGAATGAGAAACCCACCCACCAGGAAGGCTATGGGGGGAATCTTGAAAGTCTCTGGTCTTTCAGACTGATGGTTTTGGACTTTAAACCTTTTGAAGTTTTTCTAGGATTGTTATTTTGCTCTAAGCATCTAATCATTACCAGCCAAGAAGTGCAATCAAGACTTAACTGGAGATATTCCTCCCTTCTTTTGACATATATAATCTATTAAACACATGCAAATCTTCTTTTATTCTGGTTTTCCCATTTCACATTTACAACCAAGATACCAACTGTGCTACCCAGCAGCTCTTAGAGGAAAGTTTTCACTTCCTTTATGAAGACCTAAAGTGGTATTGAACAGAAAGCCTAGAGATTAAAACAGACTTGTCTTCTTGCCAATCTGTTGTGGATTACTTTACAAGAGTTTTCAGTCTGGAAATCCTTAATCTGCCATTTAAGCTATCAACATTCAATATCAGTGATTAAATCTTGACTACTCAGAGGCTGGAAATAGTGCCAAAGACAAACCTAGTTAAGTTCAACCCAATACTTCTCTGCTGGCAGGATGATCTACTTCAAGGTCACAAAGGAGTCAAAGCCCACAAATGTCTCTCAGGGACCTGTTGAGGCTCAGGCTCCAAGCTTCCAGAGTTTAAAATTTTATAATCTGTTTATTTTTGCCAGAACTGTGAACTTCGTACCATGTGGCTGGTTATAAAAATAGAGCTATTTCATTTCTTCCTTCTTCACAGAAGAATATTGTAGAATATTCCCACATTTCCAGTCCAGTTCTGTGCTTCAGCGAAAACATTTTACTTTTTTGAAGATTAAAGGAAACTCTTGCTCTCCACCACAATTTGCTGGAGAATGTAATCCTTATCCCTGTTCCATTTGCTTCTCAGGCTTTTTTTTTTTAATTATTATTATTATCATTAATTGTCTTTGTATTGTGTTTTATGGTTTTTTTTGCTTCCATGTCTAGTTCACACATACTGCCTCCATGATGCTACAGGAGAATTAAGATGTGGCTAGAATTACTCTTGTATTGAAACTCTGATTTATACTCTTCAATTTTATCCACAGAAAGCAGACCACTGAAGCTATCTGTAAATCCATGGAACCAATTAGATCCAATTACTACACCCCCTGTTTTGAGAACATATCTTCACTACTCATCTTTAATTCAGAAACTAGCCATGTTCTTGCTATGATATGATGATTTGAGCCCCTTTGCTGTTTTTTTTTTTTTTTTTTTTTTTTTTTTTTTTTCCCCTACCCATTTATAAAATCCAAATAGGAGAAGGAGGGCATGAGCAGAAGGAACAGACCTATGCCAACAGCTACACAATCTACCAATAAGCCCCTGGGAAAGAGTATAGAGTGGAGTTGAAGCTGAACAGGAGTAGAACTAGGTTCCCAGTAGATTAACAGAATTAATCTTCAGAGCTGTCGGGTTTCACATTTTATTTTATGATGACTGTATTCATCACACACAAACCCTTAATTATTTTGCTGTTTTGGATACAGGTCGGATTGAGCAGTCTGACCTTGGTCATAAACCCTGCTATGGAGGTAGCTGCAGGCAGCCTGAAACAGAGAAGTGTTCGTTATGGACCCCAGGCTCCCTCTTCTATTTTCTTACTCTTTTTCTGGCTTGATTGGTTTCCACCTGTTTAGTCTTCATGGAAATGTTGGCTTTTATACTTTCTTGTCTTGCAAAAATACATTCCTCTTCCTTATTTCTCTTTTTCTTTCTCTCTTTCCTCTTCTCTTCCTTCTTCTCTTCCTATCTGTCTGTCTCTTTACTTATGTTTCTCTTCTCTTTTTCTCTTCCTTTGACAGTAAAAAAGTAATCTAAAATTGTAATTTTAGTGTTCCCAACAGACAAAACAGTTTGATGTTGTATGAAGTAGCCCTCCTGTACAATACTCTTGTTTTGAATGGAAAGAGAAAGGCAATGTGACACAGGCTAGAGAGCATATTATTGGCACAATAACATACCTTGCTCTTTTGTGCAAGTTTTACTTTTCCACAGAACAATAATACAGCAAAGTAACATCTGAGGCTTGCTCGGCTGTCTTTGTTATCTGACAATGTTTTTTCATTGTTCTCTGAACCTCTTTGCTTGGTAGACCCTAATGCTGATGGCTGGTGTTGAGCACAGAGTTATGCCTCTCAGGAGAGCAAGCCTAAGCTTTGTCAGGGCCAGCAGACTCCTTAATTATGCTGTAGCAGACATTTGGCAGATTACACTCAGCAAGTTCCAGGGCTGATCTAAATTGGATGCTAAAGGATTCCTCAACGCAAGGAAGGGTGTATCTTCTCTAACACTAACAGCATGAAGGTCATTGGCGGGACAGTACCTCTTACTGTAAAAGCCTGGCCTGAGCTTGGGAATGAGCAGAACTGCAGTCTTGTTGCTCTGTGGTTTCTCCTGGTCCTGCTCAGCCAAACACAGCTGGGTCCAACCAGTAGTTAGATGGGAGATTTCCAAAGAGATCTGGGATTCTGCATAAAAGTGTAATACTTAAGTCAGGGAAAGCCACCCTACCCCCTTCAGCCACAGTTCCTTAAAGCCACCCTACCCCCTTCAGCCACAGTTCCTTAAAGCCACGCTTTTGAGACAAGAAAGATTTGGCCTTTGATTCTGCCCAAAAATGCAGGATTGGGGAAAGGATGAAGAGAGGAAGAATCTGGATGGTGTTAAGGGTACCTGTCCTGGGTAATTTCCAGTATAGGCAACAGCAATTCTTATAGTTTCTCCTGCAGTTTTAGCTGGAGGCAACCTCTTGCAGGAAAACCATTATAGCATAAATTTCAGAAGGGGAGGTGACAGCGTAAAATCATCAGGTTCAGCAAGACTCTGTTTCATGTCCTTAACCATCGAAGAAAACTGCTGCACAGTTAGCAAGCTGCTGGGCCCTACTAAATAGGTGATAGAACTTCACTGATGTAGTGCTCTGAAATCCTTTGTGACAGAAGGTGCTATATATATATATATGTAAGATATTATTGTTACGTGGCTTTTGTTTTGTTTTGTTTTGTTTTTCATTTAGATCAGCCTGAATAAGCTCTTCCTCAGGCTTAACTAGCAAAGCATTAACCCGGGAAACTTGACAGCTTGGGCTTTTAATTCCTTAACTGGTCTCTGCTGACTTGTTGACTGTTTAATGGGCAGAGTGGGGAAAGGGTGGAGCATGCTCCATTCACAATCACTCTTATGGAAATATAACTGAGAACTAGATGACTAAGATTTTTGCACCAAGTGGTTTGCTCCCATTTATCAGGGTTATTTTTCCAATAATTTTCCAAATTTTTTTTCATCCAATTGTTCCCCAAAGATTTTGATCTCTAGCAAACAGAAATAGTTGGGTTTTTTTTTTTTTTTTTTTTTTTTTTTTTCCTTTCTGTCTCCTGGGAAGTGAGAGTTAGTGGTGGTAAGAACTATAGATTTTGTACTTTCTTTTCTGCTTCCAGCTATATCTAACAGCTTGTCAGGAGAACAAATTAAGATCAGGTTAAATCTGTTCTGTTGATCTATGACCAGATCAGCGTCCAGCTCACACTCTGTCATGAGATGGCAATGGAAAAAAGGAGTAACTCATCAAGCCATTCATTGCCACTGTATTTCATATGGTGCCAAACTTTACTTGGACTATAGATAATCGGGTACTGGTGCTATAGTAATAAGAATAACAATAACAATAATAAATTCAAATCACAGTGTCATGGACTGGTATCACTGTAGGGGACTTGGAACTCTTTCAACTTGAGCTCTGGATCATCCAGGCCTCCAGAGGTCAAAATGCTTGAGAGATAAAAAGAGTCTTCAAAATAGACTGTTGTGACAGCATATGGGACTGTGTAACTGGCACTATTCTATTTAATTATCCATTGCAGTAACAATAATAGCAGAACCATTAACAATAACATCAACATTATACTGGAGCTTTATGCAATATTTAAACTAGTATATAGCACAGACTGGGGCTTCTTCTCCGCTTTCGAAAGCAATGGCATAACAGACCTCACATTTGCAGTTCTTCACCCCAGAGCCAGAACTCAAGCTAATACCCTGGCACTAATTTATTGTTAATTATATTCTTATATTATCTCAGCTCCATTAAAATCAGTAGCCACACATCCACTGACAGGATTAAATCCAGATCTGTGCCTAGTTTTAAAGTGTTTTACAAGGCCCACTTGTATTCTTTCTTACGAGCAGAGGAAATATCTGCAAACAAGTAAAAATTGATGGAACATTTTAGCTGCCATACATGCGTTATTATTAGATTTTCTCAAATGTGACCAAAAAAAAAAAAAAAAAAGAGATACCCTCCTCTCTATTCTGCAAATGAAATTTAATAGGAAAAATATATATATATATATATATCTTTGGAACATAGAATTTGAAAATGGTCTTCACACATCTGCATAATCAAATGCAGCTTAAAGATTTTTTTTCATAAAAGAAGTTATTAAGGGGCATCCCTTTAATCAGGATCTACAAAGAAAGAATCAAGAAAGAAGGAAAGAAAGAAAAATAAAGAGAAAGGCAGGAAGGAAGGAAAGAAGGAAAAAAGAAAGAGAAAATGAACAAAATGACAGAAAAAATAAAGACAGGGAAGGGAAAGAAAGAAAAGGAGAAACTCTGTTTCTAATAACTGTAAAATGAGTCCAAGAAACCTAACATTGATATTTCCATTCTAATAAAAGAATTTCCTTGACTAGAAGAATTAGGATTTTCAGAAATAATTCTTAAGAAATAGTAGTTTGCTTTTCTTTGAGTGTCTTTATATGTGTAGATATGCATGTGCATACGTGAGTGTTGACATCTGTACCTGAATCCAGAGTGGAAGAAATGGCATCTAGATCAATTCTGATTTTGCTTTTGTTTTCTACTGTTTTTTAAATCATATCTTGATTATATCTGATATCTCCAGGCTTGTTTGTGATTTACAGTGACAGATGTCTCTCCTCTTTCAGTTTAATCTCCTAATTAATCTCAGTTAATTAATTACTTCTTACACAGTTTTTAGTATATTTAATTAAGTAGTCTACATTTTGCTAGAGACCACCACAGTAGTCACCACCTTCTTTTGGTTTGGAGGCTTGCATTTCTATTTGTGTGTGGTTGAGGCAATTTTAAAACCTTCAGCACCCCTTCATTCTCTAAGTAATTCTGTTAAAATTTGAAGGAGAAATTGAAGGTTCTGGTAAGTGCACGTATCAGTGCCTATCTCAATGTAAATTTTTTAAAAAATAGTATAAAGGCATTTTTTTTTCAGATATCCCTTCCATAGACTAAATAGAGAGGTTTAGGATTCTGATCCAGAAAAACAACTAATATTTCTATATATGTGTCACCTTAAACTTTTTTGTGCTATGTTGTGCTTGGACGGCAGTCCCAACATACTGCAAGTGCCTGGAAGGTTAAAGCCACAGTTGTTTAGACCCCATAAGTACCCCATAAGTAAAGAATGGATAGCAGGCAGAAGATGGCTCCCTGCAGGAGGAGTAGTAGCAATTAGAAAAGAAAAAGGAAAAAGAGGGGGAAAAAAAAGTAAAAAGAGGAAAAAAAAACCTTGTGTGTAAGTTGGCACTGGCAGCCTGTGATGTCAGGGTGATGTCAGCTCAGCTCAGCAGGTGGTCACTTTTTCCAGCTCGGCCTCAAACCAGGCAGGCCTTGTTTTTGTTTACTTTTCCTCTGCGCTCTGAGCGAGGCCAGTGAGAGAGGGCTCGGATGGAGCTGGTGAGTTTCTCAGCACCGACCCCTCTGCTCTTCCCTCAGGCCACCTGAATCAGGTGTGTGGCCTGAGGATGGGGCTGAGGGATGCGGTGCACAGTAGGACCCACAGACCGCTGCACCAGTGCCCTGGTTCTTTTCTTCTTTTCTTCTTTTTCTTCCTTTTTTTTTTTCTTTCTTTTTTCTCTTTTTCTTTTTTTCCTTCCTGCCTCCCTCTCTGCCTCCCTGCCTGCCTTCCTCTTTTCGTCCCTTCCTCCCTCCCTTCCTCCCTTCCCAAACATAATCAAAGATTTCAGCCTTTCCAACCTGGCATGGCCAGAGAGGAAAAAATATGGGATCACGCACTACAAAGGATGCCCACATTGATGACTTCCTTCAAGCAATTTACTTGACTTTCTTGTTGTTGCTTTCTTAGTGCTAAGCAATTTTTTTTTTTTAATTTCTCTGAATAACAGCACAATGAATTTACTAAAAAAACTGTAGCATTCTAGGCTTCTTGTAAGGGTAATTAATCTTTCAAGAAACAATGAGCACTTGCCCAGAAATTATCAGTACTAGCTGAAAGAAGAGGAAAGACTTAAATATTTGTGGGGATTTTTTTTTCTTTTTGCATTGTGAAATTAATCTCAGATAGCTTTAAATCTATTGCATAGGTCTTTATACCAGAACTGGCTGTCCAGATTCTCTTTAGATTTAATAGAAATAAATTGATTTATTTTAGCACCTGGTCTGGGGAGAGTCTAATGCACTGATACACTGATGAATTGTCTCAAAGTGATTTTCATAAAAACAACCAAGTGAAAACCCTTTGCTCCTTACCCTGTGTTTTCTGCTCCCCAAATGTAGACTTGGTGCTGACATGCAGACCTACACTGAGGTGATAAGTTCACCTGTGTTGTGTTGGATGCAAGGAGACTATCATGCTGAGAGCCCTAATGAAGGCCCAGGCTCTCATTTGCACACTTTGGCTGAGAACATACTCATCCTGGCATACTTATGATCCAAGGGACCGAGGTTGTAATTACTTCAAAGACTTAGGTCAATGAACAAGCAAGCAAGATTTGAAATGTCCGCACAGATCAAGCATCACAATGGGGACAGGAAGGTAACTAGGATGCTGTGAAAGGCTGATGATATTATGTGCATGGGGATAACATTTATTTCTTTCAGGGGCTTCTCTAAGTGCTTGCACCTTTTTTTTTTTTTTTTTCTTTCTCATTAACCAGGTTGATTTGACTTGCCATGGAATCACTCATTTTTGTACATTCAGGGTCTCCATTTCTTAAACTACACCTGTAGTAGAAAAGATGTGTGTTTACAAACTATTTTCTGGCACTGAAAACAGCTGGTTCAGAATGGTCTGAACCCCCTCAAGTCCTCTGGCTCTCCCTCACATAGGATGGAGTTATCCACAAGATAGCTTAAGTGTATTTTCTGACTCATGCTAATATGCAAATCATGCCCAGGACTTAATTTCAGGGTTTAATAGTTGACCCAGGTCAACAGTGTGCCAAGGACAGTATTAATAATCTAACTGTAGAGGTAATAGAGTCCCTTTTGCCTATGAAAACCCTTCGGCACTTATTTGGCATTTATTATTATAGAAGTAGTCTCAGTGCCTCATCCTTAAAAAGATGACAACATGTTTCTATTTCACCGATCAGTGGGCAAAATAATGTCACTAAAAGGCTATGAGGGGCTTGTAGAAGTAACTAGGCCCCCCAGGATCTGGATAGCCTTTTTTTTTTTTTTTTTTTTTTTTTTTTTTTTTTTTTNTTTTTTTTTTTTTTTTTTTTTTGGTTTCTATAGCAAACTTTTTTTTATATACACATGTTGATATCTGTAAATGCTGACTGGGATCATTAAAGCCTAATGGTCTAAGGTCTGCTGAGGGTTCACAACATTTTTCCCCAAACTCAGGGTGCAGCCCAAATGTGAAACATTCCCCAGTACAAAGTCTTTAACGTCCCATTCACTAGGGCTTGATGCTGGTAATTGAAATCATACACGAACCCAGAACTTCCCCTCTCTTGAACCTCAGCGGTGAATTATGAGAATCATAAGCTTGGACGTCATCGCAGCTCATGACTGCAAAAGAACATTTACAGGGGCAATTACTCAAGGAGGGGACCCTGCTGGAGCATTTAGCGAACAGGAGCTGATGTATTCTGTTTTTCCTTTAGCAATACCACTTAGAAATGGTATTTAAACTAGACAATGGGGAGACTTCCCCCACGCCCCGCAGGATCAGGGATGAAATCCTGTTCAGCCTCCAGCTCTCACATTTGCCTATGACTCACATGGCTAAGATCTCCCCTCCCTGCTTGCAGCCTTCCAGACACAAGGACCTAAGAAGGAAAATGAATTAATTTTTAAAAATGAGGTTCTGGAGGGAAGCCTCAGATGCAGTAAGAGAAGGATCTTAGTCCAGTGACACCATCAATCCCCTTTATCTATTTTTCATTTTTTTCCTCTGATTTGCTTAACTATTTTTTTCTTCATTTCTCATGCCTCTCTCTTCTGGTTTCTCTTTCTTCTCTTGATCTGGTATTATTATTATTATTTTTCCTTCCATGTCCATAAATCGCTTTCTACTAGATTCTCCTCTTGGCACAAACTTTTTTTTTTTTTTTTTCCCCCCCCCTCTTGCAATAATTTCTGTATTACTTCAGAGACATTTTTTCCATCGTTGATTCTATCCATGTTCTTTAACTTTCTTAACCATCCTGTTCCTATGGATTTAAGCTTTTTCTTTTCCTCCTCCTCTGTCAAGGTCATTGCCCTCAGTTATTTCACTTCTTCCTCCTACCCTTTCAAATGTTCAGTCTCTTTCTTGTTCCCTTACATCAGTGGAGGCAAGTATTCAGCTCCGATATGCCATCCAAATAACCTAAGTTAGACAGCACTGGTATCAAAATAATCATTTCAAAAACATGATTCGTGACAGAAGAAATAGATTTTTCCCCAAACTTTAAAGTTTCATGATGAACATTTGCTTTTCATCAGCAATGACAATTTTCATTGAAAAGAAAAACTAAATTCTGTTTAGTTAGAGTCTTTTCATATGTTTTTTTTCTTGAATTTAACTTTAAATAACATATTAATATATTTATTTAATAAGTCTGAAAGTACCAGTTCATTAAAATCATTATTTTTCTGTGGAAAATATACTGATTTCAGCTCTATTTTAATTGTGAAAGTTTATTTAGTCGAGAACGGAATGTCTGATTGGCAGCACAGGAAGAAACAGTGTGAGAAAAAATAGACAATAGTTAATGTATTCAGACAGGATGTGAAAAATCCAGAATCAAATCGTTGCAAATGAATCAAGCATTATAGGTTCACAGAGCTGGTTATTCCACATCCTCTTGGTGAGAAGATGTTGTGAACCTCCTTCTCTCTCCCTTCCACATCTGTTCACAATAAGCTCTTTTAGCAGGTTTCACCTCTGCTCTGCTTCCATTTTTTGGTCAAACAGAATCACTATTTACTGGCTGGCCTTCGTTATTTCTGACCAAAATCCTGAAAATATTTGCTTTCAATAGGAAAAGAAAAGCTATTCTTTTACTTGTTTGTTTATCAGTAAAGAAAAAATGTTACAAGGAAAAATGTCATGTTTGATCTGTTATAAATATGCTATTGCTCCATCTTGATCTATCCTCTGTTTGATAACTAAGGTATAATTCCAGTCTCTCTGTATTTGGATACGAATCAATTCATTCGCATTCTGCTGTGTAAATGTCAGATATGCATCCTTGTTTATTCAGCAGCCTCCATCTCTAGCCAGCCGCCAGCGATAAGAACCCATGGGAGATGTCTCATCCTACCCATGGGAGACGTCTTTATTGGGGTGAAATTGATCCTCTTCTGTAGATGATGATCACTCTTTGACAGTGCAAAAGTCCTCTGCACAGGGCCAAATATGCCATCACCACTACCTCTGGTTCTAACAGTTTCTTTCAGACCTGTTGATCATTTCTTTCATGACCACTTTAAATGTCTTTAGAGGAAAACTATACTAGGGCTTAAAACTTAGGACATGTTAAGTCACTTATTGGCTGCATCTCCCTTTTTCATTTCTACTAGTAGATATCCACTTGATTTCTACTTTCTTAAGGTTAGTTTTATTTGTTATTTCTTTCTTCTGCACATCTACCGGTCTTGGTAAATAAATAATAATAAATAAATAAATGAATAAATAAAAACTTAGGAACTAAGTAACTCTTTTCATTTTGCTTGCCTGATTTTGAGTTTAGGTATCTCCAGTAAGGACTTAGGCAGAACGTGGTAAAGCAAATCCAGCACAGCTTCTGTGGTGTTGTATACATAGAGAGGTGTTATTTACTATAGGGATTCCACATCATAACTTTGATCCAAAAGCTGTTATATGATCTAAGCTAATGTTCAGCTGAACTACTCAAGTGGGATTTCAGTCCCGTTTAATATGAGATCACTCACATTAGGAGACTCTTAAAATCATCCAGGCTCTTAACCAGTGATGATTCTTGATTTTCCCATCATCTTTGTCATTTTTTCACCTCTGTAGGCTGAAAAATTTTGATTGCATCTAAACAGACCCCTGATGATTTCGGGCTCAGAATTTTTCCTGGACACCACCATTAAAAATCCTCCTTAATATTTAAGAGAGAATTGTGGTTGAACATTTTCTGTAATTAAAGAACATAACCTAATATAGCATAACATAAAATAAAATTCTACATAATCAATTTACATAAAATCCTATTCTAATTCAGAGCTCCCTTCACTGTAATCTAAGGGTGTGAAAAAGCCAATGCATACAAGCAGACCAAATGAACAAGCCTCATTATTTGTCCTAATAACAGACCTGGTCTGTAGAAGCCAAGCTGGAGAGTCAGTAGAAGTGGGTCTGTGAACGGGTCTGTGCTGGGATACCCAGTGAACCTGGAAGGAAGTCCTATTTTTTTTTTTTTTTTTTTTTCCAGAATTCCAGGATACTTGGAAACAGCATCACCTCTAGGACAGTGCAAAATATGATTTTTTTTTCAGGTTGAGACCATAAAGACTTTCAAGGACTTTTCTTTTTTCCTTTTCTTTTTTTTTTTTTTAATTTGAAGGTGAACTTTCCTTTGACAAACAGCCTGTCCACCCAGAGCAATTGGTGAGAACAATGAGTCATAAAAAGTCTGTTATTAAAAACGTTTGCTTTGTTCACATCCTGAATTGATTTCCTCTAATGATTTCCCTCTGACGGCTATGGTCAAAAATAATAACAGTAATAATAAAATAAGAGAATATGCCCCTCCCTGGTTTCTCTAATAGAGGCTTTGCTTTCCATGTGTTGACAGAGCAGTCCTGCAGACAGACCGATATGTGAATTCAAGCAATAAAACTCAAGGAAATACTGGAATATGGCTTTTTTATTATTCCTCCAGAGCTTGCCTTATTCTAGCAATCCACAGGGTCTAACTGAGGCAAGGGTCTGAGATAGTACAGGGATGGTTTCTGGTGGACTGACTTTTTTTTAACTCTTTTTATTTTCATAGGAGGATTAGCTTTTTTATTTAAAGAATATTCAACAAAAGTCTTGTAGAGAAAAATAAATTCTCAATCTATTTTTCTTTCTTAAATTTAGATTTACAGAATTCTCACTCTTCCCTACATAGATATCTCTCTACCTCCACATGTACAATTATTATACAACTGTACAACAATATAACTGCATAATGTGTAAAATTATTAAAACATTTACATTATAACTGTACTATTGTGACGAAAATTATACTAATATTTTTTTTTCATTATGAGACTAAATAGATAATATGACAGAATAAACAGATATGGATAGATATAAAGGTAGTAGATACATAAAGAAATATATAAATATATAAATAATGTATGAAATGAAACAATTAGAAAAACATAAGGAATAAACTTGTGCTTATATTTTATACAAATGACTAATACATCATTGCTCCTAATTATTTAAAAATGGAGGCAATATAACAGTTATTCAGAATACCATGTGATGTGCATGCCTCAGCAAAGTATCTCAATCCTTTTTCATTTTGCTGCTGAAAAACTCCAATCATTCCATCAAGCAGAAACAATAAACTGCTTGACATGACAAATACTTGAAGAGAATAGTTCAAAAGAAAATCACTATAGTAAAAGCTTGTAGTCCAAGATATTTACACAATAAACATGCATTTTTCCCTCCAAACTGAGGAATTAATTGTGTTGGAATCTAAGAGGGGAAAAAAATCCATCAGATTTGTTGCATTGAAAACCATTTTAACATGCCTGACTAGTGAATAAAACTTGCCATAAACTTTTGATCACCTTCCAAAGGATATAATCACAATGAGCACAAAACAGCACTGGAGATAATTACATTTTTTCTAGAGGGTATGTGCTTTTCAGTAAAAATTGCAGAAAACTATAACATCACTAAAATGTAATTTTTTTTTTCCATTCATCCCATGGAATTCAACTGCCACAAAATGAAAACAAAACCAGGATATCAAGATACAAGATATCAAAAAAAAAACCTTAACATGTATGACTTAGATATATAACAAAAGTCAAAAGTCATTTTCATGAATTTGTGGTGTTCATGAGCTAAGATATTTTGGAAAAGAAGGAATGTTTCAGGACATCAGGACATAATCCATCCTTAAAATAGTGAAAATAAAGCAACAAAAGAGCAAAATTATGCAAAGCAAAATCATAATTTATTCCTTATGCAGTTTCTTACACCTTAATCCAAGTAATTTTATACTGGCCATTGGTGCACATGGAGCACTTACTCTGTGACAGGAACCACTGATGTGACCCCATATAGTTTTCCCATGCCCTCTTAGTATACCCACATCACACTAAGTCATCCTCTCTATCCTCGAGCATTTCACTCAACCTAAACTAGGAACCTATGCTCAAAGGAGAAAAACGGGCTACTACATGCCAACAATTGCCATGCGGTGAATTCTTTGACTACAATGAGCCAAAACTACTCCTACAGGCCTACATCTCAGATGCTTCAAGTGAAACGGCGTGAATGGTCTTCTCCACCACTACAGGCCAGTGCTTTGCACACCTCTGCCAAGAGGTTTTCCAGCCAGTGCAAAAGATATAGAAAAACAGAAACTTGCCACTTGGCTTCACAACATGAAGATTCTCTATTCTAGGCCTGGCCCGAAGAACTGGCCAATCCCTTCCCTGGAAGTACAGTCTTGTTCATTCACATAGAGAAAAAAAAAAAAAAAAAAAAAAAAAAAAAGGAAGACGAAAAAGGAAAACTGCATGCCAAAACATGGAGAATCCTCATGACTTGAGGTTGTTACATTGTAGTTTAAATTCTTTAAAGGTCACTGTAGCCCTAAAAAAGCATATGGGCTTGGAATAGACTTAGTAAATGAAACCCTTTCTTGAGTTATAAGAATATAAGAAGAAATCTCTTTCTTGATTCTAATCTTCTGCTCGTGCAGGCAATCATGTCTTATAAATGCCACACTTAACTGCACAGAGAGAAAAGCCAACTGGTGTGTTCATCATGTCAATTAATTGTCATAATAGCTCCATAATTTTATAAGAAGCCTAATTTTCAAAAATAATAGGCATTCATTAAGTACATTTGGAAAACAGATGAAGATAGATCTGTCAGATACAGAATTAGAATATTTACGTGAGGCATCCATTTCGACAATGGTGCCATAAGATTTCTTTAAAACCTAAGGGTTCAGCAGGAGTAAAATGTTCTCTGTTGGCTGAAAAAGCAACTCATATATAATTGTCATTATTTCCTAAAGTGCTTTTGGTTGCCAGCATTTCTTTAAAGATGAAACAGGAAGTAAAGTTTGGAGAGTGCTGCAGGACAAGCAAATGTTAGTCCAATCTGAAATAATGTGGTGATATATTATAAACCTGAGAAGAGAAAAAATGTCTTCTTTGATGGGCTTTATGTAAGGCTTTATAGTCGCTTACAGTAAATTCCTTAGAAATTTAACCTAATAAGGTTTCACATTCTTGTATGAAGAATTACATAATATCAAACAGAAATCACAGTTGAAAGGACAACACTCAGATGATCAAGGTGATTCACCAAATCCTATGATCTTACAATGTAAAAAATTAAGAACAGAGATTCATCTCACCTCAGTTTAAGTATCTATAGAGCAGGGAGCAATAGTTGAACTGTTCTTAAGATTCTCTTACTGATATTGGAAAGAAAAAGATGTGTTCATAATGCAATTTACCTGCCTTATTTTAAACACCTGCATTAGGATGAGGTGAAACCAAGCCACAGACTCCTATATCTAATTTGTTTATATGTCCACTGACTCTTCAGGAAACCTGGGGTGTCTTCCTCAGATGCAGAACCCTAGATCTATGGAGAGATTTCTGTAATAAATTACTTACTCTCTTTATCTAGCCTCTTACAAAAAAAAAAAAAAAAAAAAAAAAAAAAAAAAAAAAAAAAAAAAAAAAAAAAAAGAGAGAAAGAAAACCTCATAACTATATTTACAAATCCACCAGTGTTTGAGAAAGGAATTTCTGAGAAGAGGAGGAGGAGGAAGAAAAAAAAAAGAGAAAAAAAAAAGTGACTGTGTTGCTAAGTTTCAGGTGGATTTATTTCTGCTGGCTAAGAGGGTTTTTTTTTTGAGGCAGTGAAACATATGGCTCATTATCTGGATTAATGTTATTACATTGATTTTTCGATAAATATACCGTGTCAGAATTTATAGCTTCTCTGTTCTCTTCATGAAATGCAATAGGTCTACCTTCACATGCCAGGGTTTTGGGAGAGTGACAGGAGCAACGCAGGGAGGAAAATACGCTGCTCCCTTTTGTTAATTTTTGCTCCTGTGTCGGGCCAGAACTGTGACAGCTTTTGGCTAACCGTGTGCTGAAGTGAATGGGAATGAAATGGCAGGCACATCATCTTAAGTAAACGACCTGCTCTGAATTTCTTTGATGCATTTACATGGGCCTCAAGAGGGATCTAAGTGTGGTTGAAAAGTGCCCGGCCTAACTCAAGTTTTCTGCAGAAGAGCTATGAGGAGATCCTAGTGCCCTCTTTTGGAGGAGTATAATCTAAATCCCATCCCTTCCTCCCCATCTCCCTTTGCAAGTCTCATAAGACAGCTGGCACTCATTCAATTTAAGGATCCAATTTCATTGTTTGCACTCGACCTAATCCCTGGCCCCACTTATAAAGCCTGCAACACTAAATTTGAGGGCAAACACCCACATTTCCCATATTAGTCTTCCCTGGGACAAACATTGCCTCTTCATCTTCACCATGCATATATAGGCCTTATGCTTGCACTGTTGAACTAGCTGTAATTTTTTTGGATATAAAGGCTCTTCAATGAGGTCCAATTATTTGAGAAGCTGTCTGAAAAAGCAAGAGATAGGAAGAAGATCAGTGTCTGATGAGAGGTAGTCCTAATGCACGTTTCTCCCACTTGCTTATGGTTTTACTTTTTTACCTGTGATGCTCACAAGCTGTCCATATATTACAAAATCCTCCCTTTACGTGGTTCCCATAGAAGCACATTTGCAGTCTGCAAGTCCTCACTATGTAATAGCTGATAAAACTGGTTGAATCTTATAGAACAAGGTGATCAACAAAATCTTTACAGTTACTTTATCACTGGTCAACTATAAAAATGATAATCTTAGAACAGACTTATTTACCTAGACAATAAATTTACAAGGAGCACAAAGAAGACGTTTGCTACTATGAGGACCAGTCAGCAAGCCAGTATCAAAACTTAGATTTGCAGATATTGAGCCCATAATCAGCATCAAGAGCTGTAGAAAACTCATATCTGGAAAAGTTGAGGCACTGAGAGACACCAAGACCATGAGGTTTCATCAGCTTGCATTTGGTGTAGCATTCAGTATTCCATCTGCTAAGGATGGAAGAATTGTATCTAGATTTCAAGAAACCAGTCTAAACCGTAGGTTCAGATAAGGTGAACCCCATAAGTGAGAACGTTGAAGTCTACACAGTTACTGTTTAACCTACAAGGAGGAAGGTCCGAGACTCTTCTTCTCCTTCGGATGGGATGTAGTAGACTTGCTAAGTGCCCCTGAAAACATGCTGAAAAGGTCTTTCCATCAGAAAAATAAATAAATAAATAAATAAATAAATAAATAAATAAATAAATAAATAAAAGGCAGGAATAATTTGCCTAAACATAGAGATTCTCATGCTACCTTGTACCGAGAAGTCCACACAGGGCTGGTAAGTATAATATAGACTTGTAAGAGATCCATCCCCACTGGACAGTGGATGGATTCCAGGGAAATGCTGAACCCATCCAAAACACTAGAGTTTGGACTAAAGCATCACATATGCTTGAATCTGCTTTCATGGAAAGATCTGGACCTGAAAGTGAAGTCTTGAGGTCATCTTTCATATAAAGAATTTATATAGGGGACAAAGAGATTCAGTCCTACGGTTAACTATAATGTGAGCTTGCTGCCCTTCCTTGCCAAGTGAATCTTAGGCACATGGGTAAAGGTAAGCATAAACAGGGTTGATTGAGGTGGCATCTGTTGCAATGGGGACATCCTTGTAACGGAATCTCCTCTGAAATGCCAACAAAGAATGCTTGGCAGTATTTACACCCCTATTAATAAAGATCGTTTTAACTCTCAAGTCACTTTTTTTTTCCATCTTTTCCAAATATTTTGAAAGAAATTTGCTCATAATTGATTAACTTTCTTGTCCATGCGGTCTTTTGGACATGAATGTACATTTGAAAAAAACAACCACAAATTATGCCTGGGCCTAATCTTCACTTGTTCCCCTTTACATGTGGGCGTTAAACAGGACAGAAAATGCCTCTCCCATTTCTCAGTAATTTATCTAACTCCACTGGCTTTTATTAATCTCTTTTTTTTTTTTTTCCTTTCCATCCCACTCTCTTGTAAGTGGCTGCTCTCTTGGTCCTGTAACACTGGCTCATAAAATGTATATGGAAAAAGAAAGAATTTTCTTTTCACATTTTTGCTTTTTGGTTGGTCAATGTAGTGTGTAGATTTCTGTTTTCTTGGGTCTTCTTTTTTTTTCCCTCTTGATATCATGAGGAAAATAAATGAGTGTGCTTTACAATTTGGGAAGATTTTGACGTTTTTAAAATTCATTTTCTTCTTTTGGAGAAAACCTTTCTGATCTCAGCAAACACATAGCACAGCTAAGAGTGAACAACCAGGCTATACACTAACTGTTTTCCTGGGTGTTCCCTTCTGTACCAGCCAATTTTTTCCCTAGTTGCAGGAAAGCAGCCAAGATAAGGAAATATTCATCATTTCTGCACTGTATTATTTCAGTGGAAACAAAGGATCACACTGTGCTCTTGTGCTCACTTGTATATATGTATGCATCCATTGCAGGCTCTATCTTTCTGAGTCCAGAAACTGAGAATAGCTTTGAAATCTCCCAATCCTTCAGTCATTCACATGAAAGCAACTCAGATTCATAAGGGAGGCTGTAGTTCCTAGTTTCATGTTACTTCTTTTGTCTGGTAGGTGAAATCTCTACATTTCTGTACCTCTATCATCATTTCCACAACACACATACACACACTTCATCTGCACAAATGTTTGTGTGCCCATTCATTGAACCTGACCAAAGAACTGATCCAGAAGAAAAATAATCCAGAAAAAAATATATATATTTATTTTTTTCCATTGGGTCAGTTCCCTGGTTTGGTTCACTGCATGTTCATGCAAAAAGTAGTTCAGGAAGAACTCAGGGAATGACTTGAGGGCAGGAAAGAGGAAAAAAGCAGGGGATATTTAAACTGCAATTAACATCAAAAAAAGGGTCTTGCAAAACTTCACCCTGACCAGAAGCTTGTTGAGTGGACCAGTTACAGGCCATAAGAAATTATTATACAGGAGATTATTATGCAACTACAAGAATGTGTCAGATATCTTCTCACTATAAGGCCTGCCTATAACTCTGTGAGAGTTTCTATCTGAGTAAAGCTGTCCTCTGGAAGTAGCCATAAGTTTCATTGGTTGAGAGGCAGAGTAAAAAAAAAAAAAAAAAACTTCAGATACCACTTAAATCACACCCTAACTTTCAAAAGTGTTAGCTCCTAAGTTCTGCATGGAGACAAGAGCAATAGCAGGAAAATGGAACTTCAGTTCTCCCTGCTGTTTTCCAGACATCTGACTATAAATGCTTCTCCAAATCTGATGCATGAGGAGGCATGTTGATAGAGATACTGGAGAGGGACCAAAAATCAGCCAGATCTCTGAGCTATAGAGAGGGACAACAAACCAGTGCTTAAAGGAAAGATAATGAGTTAGATATTGGTCCAATCACATCCTCTTAAAGCACAGAAAGCGGAAAAGAAACCTGTTTCAAAGACCCTGAATTAGTAATGGAGAACTAGCAAAACTTAGCCCACTGAGGTAGTTAAAAAAAAAAAAATTAAAATCAATGTACATGAAAAATTAAGCAGCTCAGGGTTTAGCCCAGGCAGAGGAGGTTGTCTGCATAATTGTATCTCATTCCCATGAAATTCTCCTCTAAAAATGGTCCATTTGTCCAAAGGCAAACTTCAATTCCTGTCTTGCCCAAGGATACCCAGCCCAGGCATCATTTTTTGTCTTTTCAGTGGTGTCACTCAGAGAAGAAAAGGTTGTGAAATGAAGAGATGAAGAGATTAACAGTGAGCAAGAAGGTCTAATCCGGAAGGAAGACTGTGGTAATGCCATTAGTTCAACCTTCAATGGATGGGCAGGTAGAGAACAGCAATCAGTGAGATCTCTCCAAGGACTGAAGCCATGTGCAGAAAGATTACACATACGACTTCCTTCCTCGAACATCGCTATGAAGCTCAGAAATGCTCTTTAGTCCCTGGCCAAAATATAAGACCTTTATACTTCTGAGATAGCAGAAAGGGAAAAGAGAGGTTTTGACCAGAAAAACTCCCATGATATGTGTCATCCAAACCTAGATAAGATTTCTCTGACACCATAACTATAATAACTTGATTTGGGCATCATCAGCATCTTCTAACTAATCTCAGCCTCATTCTTGTGATGCACATAAGAGATATTGAAATGTGGCCACTATAACAAGAAGGAAAAAAAAGGAAAATTAAATGATTTGTCCAGAGTCATTAAGAAAGTTAATATGAGGTGAGTTAGGGATGTTGCCAAATATACCTAGATGCAGATGGTTGAGATTGGAATCACGCTGTGTGTTAGAAATAACATGAAACTACTTCCTCAGCCCAAAGTCAATCAAAATCTTCCTCCATCTTCATATGCTTCAGAAAGAGTTTTAATGGGGAGTTCTTCCCTCATAATTCAGAAGGCCATTGGTAATGTACTAAGGAGTTTATTGAATAGGAACAAGAGGTCGCACTGCCAGAAGTAATGAGAAAAGATCACATACTGGATGAAAGTTTGGAAAGGGGCTTATCTAAGTTAGGGATTGTACAGGTTTCCATGAAATAAGAACAGGTGTGAATACAGCTGCTGCTGATTTGCAGCAAGATTGGATGTTGGTTTTCATTGAACAGAGAGACCTCTCTGATGCCAGAACCACGGAAAGAGCTTCAGCCAGAGCTTGCTGTAAACCAGTCATTCTAGTGCTCAAGAACAACGTGCTCATGTCATGAGAAGTACTGTTAATGGGCAGGCAAACCTTCATATAACAGTTTGCAGATTTCACATCATCCATTGGGTGAGATTGATCATTCATCATTGGAGGAATCTCCAAATTTCCACTGGCTAGGAAGTTTGCCTAATGCATATTTGATCCTGTTTATATGGCTCTAATGCTTTGATTTTTTTTCTCCCTTCTTCTCTTGGCACTTCAGGAAATATTGGCCCTCCCAATAGCATTTTTCTGCCCTGGCAAGCATCATAACATTGGACCTGAAAACCAGGGGTGTGGTCCAATTTTTTCAATTCTTCTTCCTTATTCTCTGGTTGTTCCTGAACATTAATTGTATGGGGACTATGGTAGGAGCTGTGCATGCTCTGGAGGCTGCCCAATGCAAGACATCCAGCCAAGGGAAAAACTAAAAAGGTCAGGTTCAAAAGTCTAAGCAAGAGATCTGTAGGTTTTCCAATGGGTTTGTTGTCTTAAATGGCCTGATGAATGTTTCCTTTCTTTGTTCTGTGACCATGCAAAAGGACTATAGAAACGCAGGCAAAACCCATGATCTACTACTCTTGGTTCATCTGCAGCCAATAAGTCTGGTTTTGTTTATAAATTTTATTGTTTCTTATGTCACATCAAAAGGTAGTCTTTCCCTATGACTGGTACCCTTGATGCTACTTAAAAATGTAAAATATACATAACCATTAAACAGCTTTTACTATTTATGTAATGCAGTCTTTCATTCATGAGAAAATATATATATATACAAACATATATATATACATACACATAGGTTTTATATAAGGAGCTTCAGCTCTCCACCCAGAAGTTCACCAGGGACTCCTCAAAACAGCCCACCTCTTGCTTCCTAATTTGAAGCCTAGCAAGCAAAGAGAAAGTCCCATGTATGAGAATGAGTCATTGCATGGAGCTCACTGCAGATAAAAGCGGGTGTGGTGTGTGGTGGTTGAGGAGTGGAGTGCAGGAAACAGATGTGCCTGTGGTTTTTCTGTCTGGTCAAACTGGTCAGCTCTGGGACCATTAATGAGGCCCTGGGATAGTTCCTTGGCTGGTGTAAATTAACCCAGTTTTGCTTAAACTATGCTGATTTTATTTCATCTGAGCACCAGACCTCTGTTTACGCAGGTCATTTGGCGTCCAATGGTGGTGGAGAGACAGGACTTTCTAGGGTCCTTCTGTCCCACTTCGAAGCAAAGGACAATTTACATCATTATGCTTGTATCATATCTTTATCTAAATCAAATCTGGTAGCTTTGTTTTTGCAAAACAAGAGATATTTAAGAAGTGATGCTGAGAGTCCACACCTCGTAGTTCAGAGGCAGCTGCAGGATCTTTGTAATCCTGAAAACCAAAGCTTATTTAAATGTCAAAATAAAGAGGCAGCTTCTTTCCCTGAGACATCTACATTTGAAAGTGCCTGGATAATTTGTTTCATCCAGGCCACAGGATCAAAGCTGGAAGAAGACTGCAGTAATTCTTGGTTTCTACCCTCCTGCATCAATTGATGCTCATTGAGTATCTCATCAGTGCTAAGGACACTGTGAAGCACCTGTTGAAGAAAGACAGGCCTAAGAAGCATGATCCAAGCTAAATAGAGGTGGGAAAAGGGAAGCCAGCCCTATGGAACACTGCATGACTGCAGTTTTTAATTTTATAAAGAGAATTTTCCACTCCTTCACTTAAAGGCCACATCTGGCAAGCATTGTGAGAGCGTCAACAAGTAGAAAAAAGTGAAATATCTTTTCCATTGATTTTAGTTGACAAAATAAATACTAGAATTACATCAATTCTTTTAATAGACTATTGTATTATTCTTTGGGATACAGCAATTTTCCAGTCCATTCTAATCCCGTCCAGTTAAGGGAATCCAATTTTGAATTGTAAACTACAAGCTCTCTCACCACTTGAGATTTAAGAAACTCTCATGAATACCTCTAGGAATCACCTCTATCTGTATGTGACTCAACAGGTTCCCCGTAAAAATTGGGAGTCTTATTCTGGACCATCTGCTAAGGTGTCTTACATGAATGCTGAGACCTATGGTAAGGTGCCTATTTACCACATACATTCCCCTTTACAGGCTGTGTTACTATAAAAATCCCTGTAGCATGGGACAGTAAGAGATCTGAATGACTTAATACACACTGGAACTCCAGTGACATCCCATGCATCATCGTAGGTGGTTTGAAAAGGATTTCTTTGATTTTTTTTTAATTCCTACTTCAAGCAGATGTTAACTTAAGGGAAAGGTTATTTTTGCTCATACTACACTATTTAGACTTTTTTTTTTTTTTTTTCCGCAAGAGTAAATACTCCAGTTAATGAATTTTCATTACACTTTGCAAAAATGGTTGCAAAAACCTCTAATGCTAAGGTTAAGACTGACACTGAGCGTCCAACAAGTATTTCATATTTTGTCTGAAAGCGTATGACATTGAATTTGGTATACCTGATGCTCAAGTACTCCTCAGAAAATTTGTGTATGATATCCCGCAGTTTTGATATAGGCAAAATAAGTAATATCCATAGCATGGACAGAAACGGGCAGGTCCTTGCTATTTTCTGTCTCTTCTGCAGTCTTTTAATCTATATGGCCCTTTACTGAAATTCCTTCTGTAAGTCCATGTCTTTCTCGTACTGGGGAGCCCAGTACACAGCACTGCAGATGTGGGTTCAGGAGGATTGCGTAGAGGAGGAGGACCACCTCCCTCAGCCTGCTGGCAGTGCTCATCCATTGGCCTTCTTGACAACCAGAGCATGTTGGTGGCTCATAATCTACTTGCTGTCCACCAGGATTCCCAGGTCCTTCTTTGCAGATTTGCTCTCTAGCAGATCATCCCAGGCTGTGCTGGCTCATGGGGAGATTCTCTTTCAGGTGCAGGACTCGGCAGTTCCTTTTGTTCATTTTATGAACTTCATGATGTCTGACTAGGATGGCCCCTATTCCCACACACACTCCCTACCTGCAACAAACCCTGTCTTTTGTTGTAGCCAATTTCTTGGTAGCATTTGAAGCTGCCGACTTGATGCCTCACTCAGCCCTTCCAGAGATATTGCAGAAATCATTAGTCATTAACACACATTGCTCTCACCTATTTTTGGAGATTACTCACTTGTTTTATCTGGAAAAGAAATATTTCTTCTAATATTTTTGTTTTGGAGGTCTAAGCAAGCTACATTTCCTGGATGTTCATGTTATGTGACAGGCTTGGAATTCCTTATTTTTTCCTACTAACCCACCAAGCACATTTTTCACACATTTTTCCCATAAAATGATAGCAAGATAACTAACAGATAGCTAGAGCTATATACAATATTAGTGATGCCACCAGTCCCTAATAAAATATATATATATATATATAAATATACACATATACATACACACGCATAGCTATATTTATTCCAGACTCTACTGGGAAAAGAAAATATCTAAAATTTCTGAGAAATTAAGGACAAATCGTGTTTTGAGTTGTGTTTATACTCAGTCTTGTTTTATTGGAGAATTAGAATGATGTTATCATAATAAAGTATTATTAAATGCAGAAACTTCTAAGAATTGCTGTACAATACTTTAGCATGTTGATGGGAAACAGACATCAAAAGACATAAGTACATGCAACAATCTACTAGTAACCAGATGTGTAAGTAAGTACACCAGATGTGTAAGTAAGTGTAATATCCTTCATTAAAGAAACTGTTTATTAGAAGTATCTGTATTAACAATTATGAGGAAATTCAACATATTGATTTTTAGAAAAAAAGGGAGGACAATCTTTTATCTTTCTGTCTAATGAGAATGAGACATTAAAGCATTTTCTTTTCTGAATCATGATGAGGGTCTCACGATATCTTTCTTGAATAGAAAGTTATTACTTGGTTTGAGATAACTTAATGCTGTTTTCATTTTAAATGGCATTCTTCTTCAAATAAAATCATTACCTTCATATTAAAGACTTTTTGTTTTCTGGTTTGGAAACATGAAATTTTCTATTTCAACAATGTCAGAATGACATATTTAGACAATTTGACTATTTTTCATTTTTTTTGAAATACAAGTCAACTAGGTCTAACTGCATGACTGCAATTTTGTATTAAATTTGGCCCAGTAAGTATATCTCAGTATTTCCCAAGACAAAAATAGACATTTCTGCAAACCTCTGTATGTTTTGAGGTTTATTACAGAAGCTCTAAGAAGGAACAATCATACTTTGGGTTTGAACAGCATCTGGCAAAATGAGAACCTGCTTTACCATCAGTGTTGTTGGACACACAAAAAAAAACACAGTAGATTTAGATTTTAGCATTACTGATTTAACCATATCTGAATCTCTTTGGTGATAAACAGAGAGCTAAATTGAAGTTTGGGGCACTCTCACAAAGGATTTCATAGAATCATAGAATGCTTAAGGTTGGAAGGGACCTCTAGAGATCATCTAGTCCAACCCCCCTGCACACGCAGGGTCACCTACAGCATGTGGCTCAGGACTGCGTCCAAGCGGGTTTGGAAGATCTCCAGACAAGGAGACTCCATAACCTCCCTGGGCAGCCTGTGCCAGGGCTCTGTCACCCTCACTGTCAAGAAATTTTTCCTTAAGTTCCTGTGGAACTTTTGGTGTTTCAGTTTGTGGCCGTTTCCTCTAGTCCTATCAGTGGCCACCGCTGAGAAGAGGCCAGCCCCATCCTCCTCACTGCCTCCCTTGAGGTCCTTCTAGACACTGATCAGGTCTCCTCTCAGGCTTCTCTTCTCCAGGCTGAACAGGCCCAGCTCTCTCAGCCTTAAATTTGGGGCAGGTTTAGGACACTCTCCGGCAGCACAAACTGAATTCCCTGGTCCTCACAATCAAAGAACATGGCAATAAGAATTTATTCAGGCTCAATACTTCATGCTTATCCAGACATAAAATTTCTAGGAGAAAAGCATCCATTCATATGGACAGCAAAGTCTCCTTAACCCCATACTTTGGCACAGGATAATTCTGATAGTTCTCTGCTTGATTTGCTTCTCACTGAGCATCATAGTTTTAAATAGGCCACAGACAGATATTTGTTCTAGAGCTTCAGGTGTTTTTAGGCAACATTCCTCAGGCATTCCTTGGAAGAGAGTTTAGCCTTGATAGCTGGCATTCTTCTGTTGTATCTTCTGTTTCTTTGCAGAAAATATGTAGTTAAAACCTGATAGACCCCTACTGTCCACTTTCAAGATCCATCCACTCTCATGGTCATAAAGAATTTTTCTATTGAACTTAAACACTACTTCTGGATGGTGTTAAACTAACACAGACATGAACTGGTGATACAAATGTGACAGGACCCATCACAGACATTACAAAGATGTATTTGTTTCATTTATTTCTCATCACAAATTATGAGGACAGCTCCCAAAGCTATCCTGGATGAGATGCATTGCTTTCTTCTTTCTAGTTTTAGAAAAAAGTATCTCATTATGTGGTACCCTTTCCCAGGTGATACAATCCTGGCTGTTCCTCAACTCCAGCTGTTTTTGAAATGTCTATATTCTGTAAAGCAATTCACTCAAATACTCTTAAAATGATATCAATGAACCAAGCAGGCCTTTTCTGCTATCTCCTCTTTCCCAGGAGCCTGAGTTAAAATGGGAATGTCTATGGAAAAGTGATTGGCCTAGTGTGAAGAAATCAAGCTTTAAAATTTACAGTCTTTATCAATAACCAGAATTTGTTTGTTGGATCCTCCATGAGACCACCTGTCTGATCAAGTCGAAGAACTGACATAGCATCATCTATATTAAGCCAGTCTGTCTTTAGATGATTCACAAAAGCTACATAATTGGCAACCAGCAGGTTGTGCAGCTTGCAACATGTCTTGAGGTTCTTGATTGTCTTTAGTAAAGGTGCCATTGGTTGTGCAGAGCAAGAAGCCAAACATAGAATTTGGAGAAACAAACCTTGGGATTAAATGAGGGAAGACTGGGATTACAATGCATGCCTCCAGCTAATGCAGACTGAGGGTCTTCTCAGTGTCCTCCTGCACTGCAGCAGGAGGGGAAAGTTACCAAAAGGGAATGGGGATCCTCTGGTAATTCTAGCAGGTGGCTGTCCACCTTGATTATTGTTTCTTTAATGATCCTTCCAACACCAATGGCCTCTAGACTCCCATAGAAAGAAACCAGAAATGCTCATCTCACTTTCTGTCCTTTCCCTGAATACTCAAAATCATTATAGAAAATCATTATAATGGAATAAATAAAAAAGGAGAAGCATACCCTTGCAACTGCAGCCAGAAACATACCTTTTCCATCTCCTGAGTCCTGCCTCAGGGCCATAAAAATGGCATTGCTCAGATTTATAATTCAGCTACTCTACATAGAGACAGACTGCACAGGAATACACAACACTACCCTCTTCCATTTTTTCTGCATTTAATTTAACAGTGATTGTGAAAGAGATAGCAGCACATGTAGAAAATGACAAGCAAAACAAGCAAAGATGTTGAGTCTGCCAGAGAAACCTGAATCTGTGCATATAGTGAACAACAGAATTGCCCTATCCAGAATCCACACTGGAAAGTCATCAAACCTGTTCTAAAATGTCTAAGGCCCTTTCTCTTAATGTCACTCCTACTCTTCACTCTGCCATATGCATCAATACCATGCTTAACTCTTGTGCTTCAGACTAACCACCAATCCAACCATTCTCGATGTTTCTCAAACATCTCGATATTTATGCAATATTTTGATAAGACAGTCTGTAGCAACAACTAATCAGATGCAAACAGGAAAAGAGAGAAAACCACCTCACACACTGCAACTCTATCACAGTCACTATTCCATTTGCCAATGCTCCACACTCCTTTTTTCAGGTCACCATGCAACGAGGATCATTCAGGAAGTGAAGACTGTTTGGCCCTACCAAAGCAGAACATCTCTTCCTCCAAAGTTATTTTCAGGGCAACACCCTTGTAAAGGTATGGAAAGAGTTGAACTTCATGCAGTAGGAAACAGTTGCACTGAAGAAAAAAAACAATCCCTATCCTGTGGTTGAGTGATTAATAGGGGTTAAAGAACTTCAAGAAAATGGAAAATTTGTTCATTGACACATACAAAACACAGACACGTACAAAATAGTAATAGAGGGCATGGGGAACTCATTAAGGGCAGACACGTCATGTGAGTGGAGACATGAACAGAGGAAATACTAACTTAGCAAGTAAGTGAGAGAGATGAGCAAAATTGAAAGGACAAAGAGCATCAGCTCTTGGACTGAGGATGTCTGCCCTCAGTTATACTAAACGTCAATCCAGAGTCACACTAGTGACACCAGTCCATAACTGATATAAATGAGAAGACAAGAAAGATTGTCTCCTGGCTCAGGGGTTGCATGGGATGGATCGTCAAAGATCTGGCTTCATTTTTTTTCTGTCTTACACTACCTCTATGACCTGAGGCATTCTGTGTGTTTTCCTTGGGCCTGGGTTCATCCTATCTATTTAACAGGAATAACTATATTCCCCTGTCTGTCTCAGGAGCCTGCAAGTCTTCAGGGGTTGAAATTCATTCTTCCTATACATCAAGCAATTTTAGGCACAATGAAGGTTTAATTTCAAGTTGGGCCTCTGGGCTTTATTGCAAGACAGAAATAGGTTGCATTCCTAAACCAAACTCGCTAATCTTTTGAGATTCATCAAGGACTAATTCTGATTGTGGAAGCGGTAGGCTGTTTGTGACCTCATACAAAGCAGATTGGATTAAGTCAGTGATGTCATTTCTGATTCCCATCTGCATAAATCAGCAGGATCAGTCCTCCTGTTCTTGCTTTGTGGTTGGCAAGACAGTACCACTCTAGAGGAATCAGATGTCACCAATTATCCCTTTAATGTGTTCACTTGCAAATAAGGGTAAGAAATACTCTTTCCTTTATCCCTTTATTCTTAAGGAATACATTCTATTCTGTCAACACATTTGGGCACTCACCATTTCCAGGTTATGTCTGAGGAACATTTGTCTTGGACTTCAGTGAACATTCAGCTATACACCTTTGAATACACCTTATATGATTATCTAAAAGCATACAAGGAATTTGTTCCAAAACTGTCCTTTCTAGACTATTTTCCTACTCTTATCTCTTCCCCAAAATACCTGCTTTGTTTCATCTGTCTTTTAATGATGAGGATACTGCAACAACTTGCCTCTTTTAGCTTTGTGACATCATACATAGATGAAAAAAATCATGGCTTTTCCATGAAACCTGTTATTTGCTCTTACATTGGTCAACAAATTTTATATGGGCCTCTTTTTGTTCATTGGAAGAACAATCAAAGCTCTAATTCTGTTGCTAGAGTTAGCTCAGAACAGAAAAAGAAGTAGCAGAAAAGTGACAGCAGTTCCACTTGGGTTTCCTTGCTTTCTAAAACCAAAGGTGTAGGGAGTCTTGAGCCTAATGATGTCTTAGCAAGCAATTGATTTGGCAGTCTTGAGAAACAAGCACTCAGTACAGCAGAAGTAGCAGGCTAGAAAAGCAGAGATTAAATGAGGGCAGCTGGAAACCTTGTAACTCTGCTCCCTGTGGAGAAGATCACTGAAATAAACATCGGAGAATGGCAAAAATGTTTAATGTTAGGAATGACAAGATTATGAGGACTGGAAAGAAGAGGAGTTTACTTGTCCATTCAGATGGACACAAAAAGAATAGCCTTTCTAGATAGCTCTACGGTCTGAAGGTTAGGTACATGTCGAACATGAAGAAAAACAGCAGGAAAATATGATTGAAAAGTAGGCAGAGGTCAGTCAACATATTATTTGTCCTTATTTAGGTTAATTTCTCAGACTTTTATAGAAGTCAAAACATGAGCTGGCAAAGAGACAGGGAAAGGCTCAGGACCCCACACTGAAGATTGTTTTCTATGAGAGGGCAGAAAAAAAAAATTTACAAACATTAATGGGTCTTTAGCAATGTCATCTCACCAAAGAATGTTTCTAACGCCCTCCAAGAAAAAGAGTAGACACTTTGAGGAATAGATGTCCTTCCTATTTTTGTCAGGGCAAACTCCAAATTACCAGTATGAGATGATATTTACATCTCTACTACTCTGAAATCCTTCAGAGCTAAAAGGTTTGAAATAATGAATCCTCCCACAGAAGTAAGCTGATATTTTGAACAATCTCTGCCTTCAATTTGTAGGAAGAAAAATGGTTTTGTTCCTTTACTGTTTCTCCTAACAGTAACAAATTGTTTGTAACTGTTAGTAAAAGTCTTTAATAATATTTTAAAGGTCAGAGTTTGTGGGTAGAAGACTTTGGTGTAAAATATTGCTTTATGTTGGCAGTATAATCATGAAATACAATGTTTTTTGTCTCCTCACTTAGTAGCAGGAAGGATATTAGGGCTGGATTCTGCTTCACATTAAACCAAAACCCCTGTGCCACTGAACGTAAAATCTGAGTCTTTCATTTAACTTGGGTTAGCTGATTGACAATTTCACCTTTTTAACTGTTCCACAAATGTTTTTATTCCAGGACACAATCCTTTATGATTTATTTTAGGCTCAGAAAAATTGTATGTCAAGACTTTCCCATACTAAGTTGAATTATGTTATTCATACAGACCTATTAAAGAATATTAAATTATGCAAGAAGTTAAGCTATTTATTTTTCATGTACTTTTATATTCCCATTCTCTACCTGTCTGTTCGTACAGCTCTGATGACAGTTATAAGTCAGACACTTCTGAATCCTGAAGCTCGTAAGGCAAGGCTTTTGAATTTAAATTGTAAATAATAAAACGTCTTTGTTTATGAAAATGAGAAGTGATGAGCTGTAGTGAAATCACAACAAGAACAATCCTCTGATGTCTTCAGCAAAGGCAGTGTCAAATAAATACCTGACACATCCCCTGAAGAGGGTTTTGCTAAAGTGCCAAAGTCCAATATGACTGTCTGCTGAGGATGAAATATTGTTTGTGCGTCTTTTTTTTTCATTAACATTTAAAAGTCAGTCTTAAAACAGGTTCTGTAGATAGGAGCTGGAACCTGCAGAATATGACAATTTTGTAAATATGTCCAGCTTCAGCAATGTAGAAAGCAAATATAAAAGAACGTGGATTAACAAACACAACATAGGTCTTTTAGACACAAGTACTTATTTTGATTGGTCTCAAATGCAAAATCCCAAGCCACTATATCTAGCCATGCTATTTTTATCAATTTTAGGGATATAAAATTGACACTAATGGATAAAGTACTATGCGAATGAATTGACATTTTCAGAAAGAATTGGTGGGTCTAGTTACAGAACCACAGGCACAAATGAAAAAATGGACTGAGGAGTACACAATAAGGTCACCTAATTCTGTCTCCTGCTTTGGGGAAGAAATTTCTCTTTCTTACACGGTTTCTGACACATGATTGTCTAGTTTTTCTCCAAGACTTGCCAATGAAGGAAGTATGGACTGTTAAGAAATTTATCTTGATTCCAAGTGGAAATTGGAAAAAGATAATTTAATCCAATAATGCCTCTATTAAGCCTCCCAAAACTACGTTTGACCAGAATCTCTTTGGCAAAGTCTTTGTGAGGACACATAAACACAAAGACAGTTGAATAATCCCCATTTGATGATGATGAATGAACCGTATGAACCCCCAGTGACAGTGAATTGGATTCATCTGATTCATCTGAATATTCATCTGAGTATGTGTTTATATTTTAGGCTGCAATTCACTTGTCCTGGAGCGGGCATCTCCATTTGAGATGTCCTAGGTGTACGGGGTCAGCAGATACGACACATAACTGCCTTCAGGCCTCTTGTGACCTTCTAGACCTAATGCACATCAGGGTGCTAGAAGCCCATGTTTACATACCTGAATCATGTTAGTAGTTACTGAACTATGTGGACTTCAGCACCCATTGGCTTCTTCCTGTCCCAGTGTGATACACACTCGCACAAACACATAACATGCAATGTACGAATGTCCAACTACACAGATTAGAGAGGACAGAAAGCAGGGCCTTTACCATCACGCATGTAAACGTACAGCCCTCACATAAGAATGAGCAACACACATCAGTCCTGATCCTCCTCTCCGGCTGAGCCAACATTTCCACCGTGAGAGGAGGCCTTGGACAATCAGCCTACCCAGGTGCTGGCACCCGAACCCACGGGTCCCTAGTCCCTGGTCATACACTCATAGTGTTCAGTCAGACAAGCATACTGACCACAGTTAGCTTGCATCCAACCATTATTCCTTTTTTTTCAAACATTTTTCCACATTTATTCCTCCCTGATCCATTTGATTCCTCCCTATCCCCACTTTTGTGTCTTCCTCTAAACATCCAGTAATAAGGTTTGCAGCTTCTCACAGCCTCCTGAAAACATCCCATAGTAATGTTTCCACTATTTCAAAATTCTATTTCCCCTGCATTCCATACCAGCTCCTAAACCTCTGTCGGAAATCGCCCTTTTTCGTTTGCATGTCATTCTAGGTGGAGATCTTTCTCTTTTTTTTTTTTTTTTTTGAAATGTCTCTATCGGTTTCACACCAGGGAGAGCAGTCCAGTCTTTCTCCTTTGAGTTGAGTAGTTAGGAGTTACTACTTCTATGTGTTTTCTTTTCACTGATTAATTTACTAGAGTTCCTCTGCCTATCACTGCTCATCTGGTTCTCACCAAATCTTTGCTTAATATAATTAGCTTTTAATCAAATAACTTAATAAATGACAACTTAGACACAGATTATGTAATAAGCATATGAATATGGAATTTCATATGTATGTAATATGTATTCTGTATTATTGTAATATGTAATATACATATTACATACAAGAATGTTGTAATATATATAGAATACATATTACACTACATGTAATTTCAGGGAACTATCAGTGCTGGTTCC
>VZSV01000002.1:18336780-18362676 GCA_013398735.1 Nothocercus julius
TATATATATAATTCAGGGAACAGACCACATAGGACAGAGAAAAACAGTTGTGGGTGTCCTGACACAGCTCAATAGCAATACCACATTCTCTTCAACTGTCCTTGGAAACAGAAAAGTTGTGTTTAATTGGATTCAGGAGGACTGTCTGGAGGAAATTCAGATGGGATTCGTCCCAGCTAATTATGCTCTTTCAGCCTCTCTTGGTGAGCTTAAAAGGTCAACTAAGTCTCATAAAGCAGATTGTCCTGAGTGCTGTTCCCTCTATCAGTTCCAGCTTAAATTCCTCCTTCTTGAACATGTTTTGGCAGAACTACACAAATGCAAAGTACAGCGACATAGCAAGATAATCCTCAGTCCCCAGAAGTTCATATTCTACATGGATGAAGTTGCTGGTGTTTAGGGAAATATGAACATTGTTATCTCTATTTCACAGGTGAGAAGTAGAGATAAGGGGAAGATGAAGTGACTTTTCAGAGCCACAGGAGAACCTGTAGTTGAGTGTGAAGTTGAATCAAGACCTCTGAAAGCACTGGAAAAGATGATAATTACATGTCCCTCCTCCACATGGTCAGGTTTCACTCATGGTACAGACTTCTTTACTGAGACCACTATAGGTTTATAACATGCAGCTGAATGGAAATAAACTGAGGGGTTTTGTCTGACCAGATTGTGCTGCAAAAAGAAGAAAGAAGAAAAGAGGTTTCACAGGATGTTTTGGCTTTAACCACTGTCGTATCCAATGCCTTTCTCATATCTCTCCACTAGTTATAATTTGTGCTGCTGCATCTGCAGATAAGCCAGCAGAACCTCTAGTTTTGAAGGATCATCTGAGAGATTAATTCTGTATTTGAAAAATCTGGCAAGTAGTCCCTTGTATGTGCCATTAGGCTGCAGGTTAAAGCAGGTGGAAAAAAACAAAATGCAAGGGTTAGATTATCTGTTGGTGATAGCCTAAGAAAAAAGCAGTAGTGATCTGAGTGGGAATGGACTGCTATGCAACTGAATTTGAATGAAGAACAACTGTGGAAAAAGACAGATACTCTTTCAAAAGTAAGTCTTGGAGTTTCATTTTTCTGCGTAGGAAATGGGCATGTAGCCTCTATCTTCCATACATCCTGTAAGTGTGGATAACTACATCTATAAAGGAAAAATACATCTATAGAGTTCACATGTTTCCCAGTTACCTTTACTGCTGGACTGGTGCATTCTTCTATTGCTTACCATATGGGTGGAACTGTTTTCTATCGAGTTTCTTCAGAAGATCACAGAAATTGATGCTCCTCTGAAATCTCCCTTCCAGTCACTAACCAGATTACACCAATTTATCCCTTAAGATGTGAAAAGGGGGAAAAAGAATAAGTTCTATAAAGGTGGTACATCAGTAAGACACCAATGCAAATACTGAAGAGTAAAACCAACAAAATGAACAGAGTTAATGAGAATATTTGTCACCCAATAGTTTCAACCAGAGGAAACATCCCTTCTGAACAGTGACCTTACTGTATATCTGTGACCTTTACATAGGTGCTACTGGATAATCGAGACAGCTTGCAATTGCTAGTTCATTTCACTGGTAATTATGTAGTATGTATGATTTCTAGGAATAGGCATTGTGGATAAGTCTTGTTTGTTTTGGCTCTGTTTCTATGGGGATAAACAGAAGTAGTGTGATTAATTTCCATTCTGTTGCCATGGTTATTAATAATAATGAGGTGATTATTACTGCACTGTAAACCTTACAGCAATTCCAACGCTGCTATAAAAGAGAGGGAGAGGGAGAAAGGGAGAGGGAAGAATAACAATGAAAGAGCTGGACCATATCCTCAGCCCAGGCAAATCAGCACTCATACATTGACTTCACTGAGAGGCAATGAAACAGAAGACATGTTCCTGGAGAGCCTGGACATGTGGAGTTAAACAGAGCAATATTAATAAAACAAGTGATAGATGAGAACATCTTGCTGGCTTCAGTGGGGCCGTGCAGGTTTGTACCCATTGAGATGAGCTCAGGACCTGGCACAACGGTCCCACCTGGTTTATGTGGCCAATGGAAAAATGCCTCCATGAGCAGGGAAGGGGAATTCAGATTCTGAGCCAGTTCTTTCCCATCATAACCTACCACATCAACATCAAGCAGGGGGGGGCTTCAAGCAACAGACGCACGCATGGGGCTCAGCATCTGCAAGATCAGACACTATCTTATTAGTTCTTTTTAAAAAGAGTATGGGAGGGGGAATGGGGGGTAAAAGCGAGAAAACAAAAATGAAATAGGTCTTACTCCTGCGTGACTAATATGCAGCTCCCACATTCCTTGTACCTGCTCAGCTAGCTCTATCTCGTTCCGCTAAGTGATTTGTATTCCTTCTGGAGACATTGCCATGGTGTTGGAACAATAAGTAACACTCATTTAGTCAGATTGTCCCCGTGGGTGAGATTAAAATTTTCAAGGATTCAGCACTCCTAGCTGGGATGTTTTGCAGACTTCCTTCTTGCTGAACCCCGTTGTAGGTGCCGAAAGCTCACAATTGGCAAATCATAGCCACTGGACAGGCTTGTTGTTGTTATTTTATGGCTAGCTGGGATTCAACATCAGCCCGTTCTTGCAAGTCTTGGAATGACAGAAACAGGATGAGAAAGTGACTGTTTGCATTCGTTCTCTCAAAAGCCACAACCTGTGCTTTGAGGCTGTTAGTTTTCCATGCTTCCTTTTCCAAAACAGGGGGAAATTATTTTGCATATTTGCTTCTTCCTTCCCGTTTGCCTCATTTCTGTTTGCAAGTGCAGAGACCACCCTTCCCATACTATCTTTCACTCCACATGTGTCAAGGATGTCGGCCTTTGCCAAAACGAAAACCAGAGCCCAGCTGCTGCTTCTCAGATCTGCTTCCCTGCTGAGACTCCACCAAAGCAAAGAGGACAACAGGTCAGATGGTAGCGCTGGCTGTCAAATGCTCGCACAGAGCCAAGGTAATAATAATAATAATAATGATGATGACGGGTGTGTGCAGAGCTTGAAGAGCAAAACAGTAGATTAAGGTGTATTCGCTTTCAAACAGGCTTCTGAATATTTACCTGTGGTGGCCCATTGTCAGCTGAAAAGGGCACAATTTCCTCCTGAAAACCTATGACAAACTGGATGAGAGTTACTTTTCCTCCGGAGATAGACCTTGTTATGAGAGTACCCTGCGTTTTTCTGCAGTGTTGCTTAAACTTTGAACAAGAACACTTTGGTAACCCTTTCTTTGCTTTTCTTTGTTGTTGTTTTTGTGTTTAGCCTTTCCCCTTCCTCACAACTTTTTAATTGAAGTATTAGTGTAAACAGCAAGATATCTACATTTTTTGCTCCATTTTGTGCTATAGAAGCATCTGAAAGCCCCAGGTGCCATCAAGATGTACAAGTCCATCATGGTAAGTGCTGGAGAGATGTGCATTTTTCACACTTCAATAATGCCAATGCCTGCTGATGAAAGGTTATGCACACTGAGGAAACCAAAGTGGGAGAGGGTGAAGAATTGAGGCCCACTGCCCTGACCATGATGGTGGTTCTCTAAACACCAGATTGATGCCAAAAGCCAAGACTCTTAAAGCTAGCTCATCGCTGAAGGTGTCTCTTATCAGCATATGTTTATGCTGGGGGAGAGGTAGGGACTGAAACTAGGGCTTCTTGGTGGCCCTGATGCCTACAGCAGGAGCTTAGATTAGCATCCTCCTTGCCTTTTCCTATTCTCTGGGCATCCTTGGCTGTATTCAGGAGGGTGAGGATAGAGTATGTAAAACAGCGGAAGCAGGGACCATCTTGGTTTGGTGTTAAACCACCAGGGTTTAGTCTTACTGTCTACCAGTGCTGCCCTCGATGACCCTAAATATCTGTCTTTGGAGTCTCCCACATTTACATCTTCCTCTTGTTTTCGCCATGAAAGCATGCCTTGACTCATGTCCAAGCACAAATGTGACCCACTGTGTTAGGTGGAGGCTTGGGATCCTATGGAGCAGCACAGATTTTGCTGTACCATATCCTTTCTTGGTCACCAAAACAGAGACAATGTCAGAGATCCCTCAATAGGTATGAGGCCATTTGGAAATTCATTTGTGAGATGTGGCCACATGCAGGAAAATGAGGGGTAGATCAGATGCCTGAGCCCTCCTTTGCATTTCACAGACCCCAAAGGTGTGTTCGGCTGTCCTTGATGGGGATTCAGCACTTGTCATGATGGGCCCATAATTTAAAAAAAAAAAAAAAAAAAAAAAAAAAAAAAAAAAAGACATATATTTGGAGAAGGACAATAAAGGAGAGAGAGGCATTTTTAAACCATGGGGGAACACTCTGCTGGGAAACCTTCATGGAATGTGGAGATATTTGTAAGCAGCCATGGAGCTCCTGCCTTCTCGCAGGTTCATGCCACTGTTCAGTGCTCACCCATCTACAAGCAAGTAAACAAACTTCATAGGCACGCACACATGTGTGCGCTGCTTTTTGCAATAACAGTCCTACTCTAATTGGGAGTGAATGGAAAGAGAAGAACCTTGCAACTTATTTCATTAAAAAAAAAAAAAATCCAAACCAGACTTCCAGAGCTGTGTTTTCAAAACGATGCAGCACAATCCTCACTGCTGCTTGGGATGGGGGAGGGCAGGGGATGGGGAGAAAAAGAAAAGGGGGGTAGGACAAGTTCGTGGTTAGATGGGAGCTCCCACCCATTTCCTTTCCTTGCCCTTCCCAGGCATGTCAGAGCTGGGAGCCAAGACAAATCCAAGTCTCGGGAGCTCGCAGACAGACAGCACCACTTACCGAGAGCCGCAATTGCAGAGAGGAGGGAGAGAGGGGATCAGGGGTAGAAAAGAATAAAAAATTAAGAAGGGGGCAGTGCCCTCTACTGCCAAAGCACAGCAGTCGGTGCCAGTGCTTGAAGGAGCAGGATGCAGAAGGGGCCTCCAGGAGGTGGTGAATAAATAGCCAGAGCACATGGTGAGGGGAGGAAAGCCGGCTGCAGTTCATCCCAGGTCAGCACAGTTCATGCCAGGCTTCTCCCCCTGCTTATTTTATCAGTGAGCAACATAGGGACAGTTCTGCCTCCTGCCCTCACGTAGGCATCAGCCTGGTTTCCTTCGGTGCTCGGAGAAGAATGGAAAGAGCTGCTGTTTCAAGGAAAACAGTCTGCTCCGGCGGTATGTAGGTCTGGGCCTTGGTGTTATGGCTATGATGGATACCAGTGAGATCCCAGCAGTGCAATCAGAGAAGGGCAGGTTTGCATCCTCACTGTACAGGGACTATGAGATGAAGGTCAGGGTTCACATCACCTATGTTTAGCCCTCTGAGGGCTCCTCGTCCAGCTCCTTCCCTGGAAAGAGGGAGCTGGGATCTGCCACCTATCAGCCCTGCTGACCTCTGGAAGACTTCGTCCTTCTCCACTAACCAGGGTGTCAGATGTCCCCTTTCTCCTATTCCAAGTGTCAGGGCTGCTACCCCAGGGAAATAGGAGGTATCAGCCTGCAAGTTGAGCAGGATCTGTTCTTTTTTTTTTTTTTTTTTTTTTTTTTCTCAAATTCCCCCTAGCCTTGCCTTTCACCCTCCTCTCTCTCAGTCTAGGTCTTCTTCCCCTATACTCTGAACCCACTTTCTGGTGTCAAAATGTGGCTGGAGGCTTTCCCGTCGGTAACCACAAGATGTACTTAACTCCATAGAGAGAAAAGAGACAGTTTGCATCATTGGGGTAACATAAAGCAGTCTGAGCAGCTGCTCACCAGCATGTAACATTAGCCATAGTCTGCCAAACCAAGGGAAATTCCAGCAGGTTGAGCAAGGCTGTTCGGCCTAACATCTATTGTCTTAAATGGGGTCTTCCTTGCTATAGCCACGGTCTCTGAGCTGATATTAGTCTCTTCTGACCACAAAATAAAATCCCAAGTGTAACATTTCCACACCTTCCTCTCCATGTCATGTTTCCTATAAATGTAGAACTGAATAGGGAGGCTCTAGGAAGAAAAATAGGAGAAGAGGTCAGGAATGGATGTGTGCTAATGAAAGTGAGAGTGGCAGAATGAGGTAGGAGACAGGATTCCTGGTCCAAGGGCAATTCTGAAATTTCAGATGACACCTGATCTAATCTGAAATGAGGTGGGAACAAAAGGCAGAAAGTTTTGGAAGACTGGGTATTCATCATTATCAGCATGATGGAAATCTTATAAGCTACCCTGAGAGCCAAAAGCAACTGTACCCATAGCTTCTATTCACTCCTAGCAGTCTGTATACTCTGTGCAATAGGTTTCACAGAGATGGAAAGATCATAGAAAGTATATATAACCTTTACCAATATTTCACATTTCTTACTCATGCACACGTAACTTCAGAAGTGTGCTGGGTGGATAGGCCATAAAGCAGCATTCTCAAGCGTTTATTCCCCCATTGCGTGATACCTCAACATCAGGACATGTATGGGGAAAAGGACTTCAACACCAGATTACAGCAGGAGACCATGGCTTCTCACGGGGCTCCTTTAAGTGTAGGACCTGCTAGATGCTGTGAAAAAACAATTGTACTCTGCTAATCTGTGACTTGATGTATCAATACACAGGGTCAGCAGTCAGATGAGGCAATCAAAGAGCTGTACTAAAAACCTGGGAAGTAAAACTCTCTGCAAGCTAGTTCCAGCAGCTAAAATCAGGTGCTGCTACATATGGGAATCACTCTTTGCTGCTTCATTTACAGGACACAGCAAGAACACAAATAAAGCACAGCACTGGAGTTTATTACCTGGACTTCCCAAAGATGTTGAGAAGATGGGAGAAATGTGATGTGCAACATGAGATGATGGAGAAGCAATGTGATGGAACTGTGTAACATGATAACAAACATCACAGCTCTTGTTCAGAAAAATTTGGAGATTAATATTATTCCTAGATCTAGTAAAGGCACTTCATGACCAAATCTATAACTTCAGTTAAGGTAGGACGTGTCTCTTGAAGAATAAGATTTGATGGGATGAAATGCCCTATTTCAAACTCGTTTCTTTCCCTCCAAAACATAAACCTACCTTGGGACTAGCTAAGGACACGAAGCCACGTTACAGTTCTGTTCACTGGCCTGAGGAACAGAATGAGCCTCTTTTCTGTTTTCCAGGCTCTGACATTAAAGTCCCAGACCACAGCTTGAATCACCAGACAGAAAGCACTGTCACAGCCATATTTTCTTTTCCACAGCATGCATATGTTGGACAAACCTTGTTTAGTAGCCGTCATGACTGGTAAACTAGGGCATATTGCCTGGCTTTTCCCAAGGCCTCTTCTTCAGGGAGCCTGTTTGTCTCAGCAGGTTTTCTTGAAAATGTCCTACATATAGTTGTGATGATGCTGTCGTGTCTCTCCCTGATCCAGAACCTTCTCCAACACAGAGTTAAAGTGATAAAAAGCTGATTGCTGGTCTTATTCTTACCTCTTAGAAAGCAATTACTACTTGCCCACTAAGGGCATGCCTGAATCCCCTGAAGGGATTGCTGGGTCCTTCTCTCTGGACATCAATGTATTAGTCATGGAAGACTACTGTATAGACCATTTCAGCATTCTTCTCGTAGTGATAAAATTCAATTTAGCAAGTAATTCCTGAAGTCTCACTTTATGGATGCCATATCCAGTAAAGTCAACTTCTGTGTCTGAGGTATGTTAAAAGAGATAAAGAGTTAGTATTTCTCTGATTCCATTTCAATTCGTACCTAAAACAGTGCATCCATCAGTTCAAAATGCTTTTCTATTCCCTCTCCCCTCTTTTCCTTGCTTAGCATGCACAAAGGAGAAATCGTAGACACTGTTTGTTTGTTTTTCTCTCAGAGGAAAAAGTTCTAGTGGAAGAAAAGTCTTGAATGCTTCACAGAGCGATGACCATTGGATAACTTGCTTGGAAATTCCAGCAAATGGTCCTGGCAAAACGGAGTTTTGGAAAATAACAAGGAAGGGCACAGGATGCAACGTCATGATACATCTCACTATAAAATGACCTTGAAAGGCTGGAAAAGGTTTGGCATATCTCTCCTGTTGAAAAGACAATAGCAGTGAGAGTTTGGCATGATCTTCTCTGAAAAAACATGGAAACTAGACATAAGAGCGCAAGTTCTGGCAGCACCATGTTTTTCCTCACCTGCCAAGAGCTCGTGGTACTTGGAACACACCACAGCAAAATATAAAACATATATATATTCAAAGAAGAAGAAAGTGGTATGATTTTTCCCTTGTTTCAGAAAGGAGCAAAGAACAGCTTACTACAGCTTCTCCTGGAACTGAAGCAACAGAAAGCACTTAATGTTTTCTTACTCTCGCTGCACAAATACCCATCAATTGCCTTTGTAGGTGGCAGGCACCCATTTTGTTTGATACTGTGCAGACAGAGATTTTTTAAAAAATAGAGATGAGTGTCTGCAGTGAAAGTACAAAGAACAAACTTGTTAAGCTATAACCTTTGATGTGGGAGGGCCGTGATGCACTGGATGGTGCAAGCACATCTGGAATATCAAGGCGGACACCAGAGGGAAGGCCAGAATGCTCAGCATGGCCTGAGGAGAGCCAGGGGTGGCATGGTAGCAGACGCTCTCATGACCTCCTCCACAGCTCATGACGTCTCACAATGAGGAAAAGGGTTGGAGATGTGTTTTACACTTGGTGTGGCTGAATGGGGAAGACCACTAGAACCCTTGTGAGCTACAATTTTGTTATCATTGAACCAGATGCTGGGACTACGTTTGCTAGTGTTAACAGAGAACAAATAAGGCAATGCACCCTTTTCCTTCTGGAGCAGAGTTTAGGACTCACACTGTTTCTAGGGGATGTCTGCTAATAAAACAGAAGTGCTGAACCTAGTTCTGGATGTCAGTTCTGTACATTGCTGTGTGCTGCTGAATTGAGGGAAAAATCAGCTTAGGGGCTTTTTCTTGTGCTCTGGAGCCCTCAGAAGTCTCAGATGCTGGCTATCCTTCAAAGGGACCAGGGCACTTTCCTACCTGCGTGGAACAGGTCCTCAGCATCCTCTAAGCACCTGACCTCATGGCTTGCCCAGATGATATTAACACAGATCATATCTCAAGCCCTACCTGACCCCTTTCCCATGGTAAATGTTGGAATATCATCTTTTATCGTCGTCTTTTCTGTTCTTCATTTGGCCACTCAAGTTATAACTGACCGCAGCCTGTCCCTCAGGAGATTCAAGATGCAGCTGGAAACCCTAGTTGTGGTTTCTCCACCCCTCTGGGATAGGAAAGAGTCACACCAGTTGTTTTTGGCTGCTTGGCGTGACACTTGGCTGTGGCCATGTTTCCGTGGCTTGTTCTCACCCGCCTGTCTTCGCTCTGACACCTTTTTCTTGCCGCTTACCAGCCCACCTGACTTTGTTTTTGCCTTGCGGGCTCCTTGCCCTGTTTGTACATGCAGTGTAGGCACTCTGGCTTCCCACTCTCTTGTCTTGCGCTTGGGACTGAATCATTCCTTGGCTTCTCTGGTTTCTCATCTTGGCTTCTCTTGACTCTCATGTTTGGCTGCCACCTCCGAATAGTCAGGCCCAGTTGCACAAGTCCCTCCAGCCTCACTGAACCTCAGGACTGGTCAGATAGGGCAGAGTATGAGGCAGAGTTTTTGTTTATTTTTCCCCCCCTAAAGATGAGACAAATGAAGAATTTTAGATAAACTCTTCACATAGGTAATTACAAGATACCACTAAGTCATCATGTGGCTGTGGTCCCTTGCAGCCAAAACACAAGAAATGCAAGCCTTATTCAAACAATGACACACAGAAGAGGAGACAGAAAGAGACAGAAATATTTTTGCTACAGTAACCTCAGGCTCAGGTCAGGTCCTCCTCAAAATCAGTGGAAATTTTTTTATTATTGTTATTATTAACTTACAGGTCACTATGTTACTGCTTAATACTGACGTTGAGATAGTCTGGTGAAAGGGTTTATTGACCTTTTTATGTCATGAGTCTGGTGAAAGGGACCTCATGATCTTTTCATGTCATGAGTCAGAGACTTGCCAAGGGGTTTACACCTCTTGTTCTCTCATAATTTGGACTATATCTTGCACCACTGCAACACAGAGGTATGGTCATTCTCCTATTCCTTTATCTATAATTTCACAAGCAGCTGCTCTGGCACATGGATCACAGAGCAGACTGTATGCTGTACTGAAACTGAAAACACATTGGGTGATGGGATCAGGGCTTAGAAAGTCATCTTTGTGACTTTAGCATTTTTCACTCTCTATGAACTTGCTCAAGCCTTGGTAGAATTCACCCGGCTTAAGATTCAGTCTGATAATTCCAATTTGACAATAAAAGCCTGATAGCTTTATTTCTTTTCTCAGTTTAGTGCATTTTGTTTATAAGTCCATAGATTTCTTATAATAACATAAGTAGTAAAACCTGTATTGAAGTCTTACACATTTATACATATGTAATATTTTCAGCTTCTCTGAATCTGTCATTCAGATGGGGAAGTTGGGATGGCTTGACCTCGTATATTCTTGAGACATCCATTAGCTACACCATTATGTTCCTGACATTTTTTTCACATTAGTTTTTTATATATATATATATATGTATATAAGCACACATATACACACTCTAGTATATATATTATTATATTTGTCAATATATATCTCCTATTTGAGATATAAGGACATAATGAAAATCTAAGGATATAATCCATTTTCTCAGACTCTTCATTAAATATTTGGACAATTTGACCTTTTCTATCTCTGTCAAGACCAAATCCAAAATCGAAATCTCCCAGAACACAACTCTTCCTTTTAATTTAGATATCTAGAGGTGAGCCTTGAGACACAGACTTGTCCTTTCCACAATCCTGCATGCCACAGAGGTGTGCTTCCATGGCTGAATATTAACATCTGTTTCTTTTAGTTTGGCAATGAGAATCCAAAATGATATTTAATGCCATCCCTAAACTCCCCCTTTTATGTGGTGTGGGAGGAATAAAAGGAAAGAACCTCCTTTCTTCCCCTCTTCAAGAAAGCGCTTTTCTGTTCCAGCTGCAGGATATCTGGGTTCCCTTGAGTACTTCGGTTTTGGACCAGTGTGATCTGAAACTCCTTGTAGAAAAGCTTGAGCTAAATGTCTAATGAAAAAAATGTTAATTACCTAGCAGCATGACGTGGGCTACAAAATGTATTTATGGCTGAGTTTCCCTGCTGAGCTTTTTGTCTGACAGAAGGGAATATCTCTTAGTGAACTAGAACATGCAGAGTGAGATATCCCCTTTCTCCCTATTTGTTTTAGCTTGGTCCTATATGTATATTACTTAATTGAAAAAGTTTCCCTAAATTGTCTGCAAAATAGCAACCCTGTTAACAGAGGCAGTTACAAGAGATAGGTCTCATTGCTGTCTTTAGGCATTAATAAAACTCCTCCCTTTCAACTGGCTTTGTTCTCCTACTGAAGAAGAATCTATAAAATACCTGAAAGATCTCTTTAAAAAGAGGAGACAGATATTTGGTGTTAATTGGCGAATGTCACCTTGCCAAGCATTGCTGTCTCTGCTTTAGTCAACCACTCATGATTTAAACAGTGCAACAATTTTGATGATATGCGCTCCTTGAGCCTGCAGAGATCCTGATCATTGTAACACTAGAAATGGTCTATGGTGAGGCAGTACCTATTATCTCAGGGCAGCACTTTGTTAAAATGTCTATTTTTCTGTCAACCCCTACACCAACATTTTTGTACAAGATGCGTGTGGACACATCAGCTCAGGAGAGTGCTAGTTCTGTATATCTCTCCAGTGCACGGTGCTGTCATTTGCTGTAGTGTTATTTAACCAAAGCTTGAAAATTTTCTACTTCATTTTTATCTTCTAGCACCGTCCTGCTCCCTTGAAGAAGAAAGAGATCAGTCAAACACAGAACATGTGATAGTGTAATAGCCAGAGACAAGCATAGTAACATCTTTGACCCCTTTAGAGCTGGCCATGAGTAAGCACTTCAGCTGATGTCCAAAGTTAGCTGGGACAAATCAAGGCCCAAGGCTACATGGATGAAGAAGTGGCAGGACCAGAAGTAAATCTCTCCTGAAGTGTAATCTTTTATCAGAAGCCTTTTCTTGTTACATATGTAATCTTGTCACTTTTCCCAGTCTCTCACCAAGGGAATATTCTTTAAAAGAAATCATTGCTACCATTAAGGGAAACTGTGCATATGCAGTATATTGCATCCTTGACTCTGTATTTTCTGAAAAGAGTAGGAGAATGGGACACCCAGGGAATGCAGACTGGAGACACAGTAGTCATAGACACCTTATGTGGATGTAGGATAGAAATCAACCACCCTCATTAGTACTTAAATTGACAAAGTGCTACCAAGGTAACGGCCCTCTTCACAAAATTGTTGTCTTGACTAAGTAACTTACTCTAAGCTCAGTTGAAATAATATGTTTTTTCACCTGCAGGAGTGAAATATTCAAGACGACATTCCAAGACGGATCTGGTTAAGGTCATAAAAATTTTGTGGTAACCTATATATTATTTTTATGCATATGCTTAACACGATGTATTTTATGAATGTGCGAAAGTGCAATAAATCACCTAAAACATAGTGTAGAACACTTCAGACTCTTACCAAGATATCAGATGCTCACACATATTCCATACATCTACATACTCATGCAGATGCACAAGCATAAAGACCTGCCACCTCCAGAGTATACTTGACAGATGGGAGAGGACTGCCTGTTTTACTTCTGTGTGGGAGGTCATGAGAGTAGTCATCGTGTCTGTGATGGATTAGCAGTCAAAATTAAGACAGATAATGTGGAGCTGCAGCATTTCTCCAGCACTGAGTGTGTGTCTCGAGCTGGAGCAAAGGACAGGGTTACACAGGAATTATATTGCAGGAAAAGTCTAGTGTAGTAGCAAGAGAAAGATAAATGCATTGAAGTTCATGCTTCTGCAGAAGATTGCTGAGAGAAGGCCTACATAAAACTGAAACCTTCAACTGACTCTGCTTGGGGATGGGATGCAGAGTGAAAGGCTTCCTGATTGACCCCAGCGGCAATGATTTTATGATTCTGAGACTTAAGCAACTTTATTCAGCATGTGCTGGCTCCAGCTGCTCAGGTATGCACTTCAATTGTAGGGAGTGCTCATAGGTCAAGAGGTTTAAGCCAGCTAGGAAAAGCATCCAAAAAGCCACACAAGTTTATGGAACTGTAAATATTTGACAGTGAAGGTGATCTAGAAGTTTTCAGACCTTGGGCATTGTTCATCCTTTGCAAGTAATAGGAAACATTGGAAAAAAAAATGTTGCTAAAGGAACTTCTTTCTTTTATTCAGGGTATCAGACTAAAAAAAAACCAAAATGATCCTCTCTGTTCTTACCATTTAAGAATATATAAGACAGTAAGACTTTTTATAGGAGACTGGGTAAATGTTCTGCAGATATAATACTTGTGACGGCCAGTGAAGACCAACTGCAATTAAAACAAAGCATTGATGTAATACATATGGCCAGCTGAGGGTGAAACAGAAAATTCCTTCCTAGTTCCAGCATATCTTTTTGATGACTCTGTTGCATACTGAAAAAACAGTCCTTCTTATGCCGTTGAAGAACATCCATGTCAGTTTATTGTTAAATCTCAGAAATTCAGGTCAACAGCAAAACCAGTATCTAGCTTCTCTAATTTATTTGGGTGAAAGGATGTGTTCAGCACAGCATCAGCAGAATGCTATCCATTGTTTCCCAACAGGAAAGATTTTACATGATAGTTTGTGATGATTACTGAAGAGATTTAATATTAAATACAACGGAATTGCAAGCACAAGAGATGTGTCCCAAATATATGATAAGGTTGTAAAAGGCTCTAGGCCTCCTGAAAATGAATCTTTTATATGGTCATGTAGTTCTTCTAGTTCTTGTTTCAATTAGTTTTTTTAATATTTAGAGGAAGGTTAGACATGCAGACTCCAATCCCACTCCCAACATGGAAGCATCTCATAATTCCAATTCTCTCTGTCAATATTCAGGTACCTGTCTGAATTAAAATTTTATTTCTGCACTCCACTTTCATTCCAGGCTGAGTTCCTGGCTTCACTCTGTTGATTCTCCCTGCAGATTCACCTGCTTTATATAACCTACATCATCCTCCCTGCAGTGTAGCCCTGGCCACTTGAGAGATGGAGTGACACCTGGTCTCACATCACAACCCTACTGAACACCCATGGATCTCCTTATACTGACCTGTCTTTCTCTGATCTTGTATCTTTGTCTCATGTTAGGAAATCATCCACTGACAATGTGATTTCCAAAGTCCCCATTTTGCCCCCTTCCCCAAATGGCCCACATCTCCAGGCAACTCCATCCACCAGGCTGCAGACATCAGGTGTTTCTGAAACGGCAGGCCAGCTCCAAGGGAAGCATCAGATGGGTGAGCTCACATAAGAGCTGGAAACCTTTTCGCAAGTTTTGCACCCTGCCAATGTATTCCTCCAAAGTCAACACATTTCCACAGAGTACTTCACTTTCACCCCATCAGTGTTTTCCAGTGGAAAAAATGCTCCATGGGGAAACTCAGAACCAAATCTCCTCATTCTTATGAAGTTCAGACACTAGTAAAGTTAATTTGTGATCTTTGAAAGTGGGGCTTCCACAGGGACCAGATTATNAGGAAACTCCCATTGACTTTGGCTGACCTCAGATTCCAATCCTCAGAGAGGGCAGTGTCAGTCAGAAAGTTCTCATTTACAGGGTTTCCCTTGTGCTAGAAAGATAGTCTGGGAGAAAAGGGTGGATAATTAAGGAGGGGATAGGACTTCTTGCAGTAGGGTAGAAGTGAGAGGAAAATGAGAAGCAGAATGAGAGTGGGAGAGTTAGCTACTTGCAAGGGTCTAGAAAGTACATGCTGCTCCCTTGCTTTGAGGGAGCAAGTGAAACCAGTGCTGTATAAAATGGTCTAGAGGATAAGAACTGCTCTCTCGCTTTAGGTGAGATCAGTGCCTAGGCCTGTACCCTGGGATACTGTGTCTCCACAGCATGTTCTCTCATAGACCAATTTAGCAAGAGTCTCAAGTTTTCAGTTCCTGCAAAACAAAAAATCTCACAGATTCCCAAACCCACAAGGGCCAGTGTTGAGTATGGAGCCGGCAGGAGTGTGTAATATAAGAGAGTGTTTGTTGGTAGCCTGGGATAAGCCCAGCTTTTAGCCCAGCCTGTCAGCTCAGAAACCCATTTCTTTGAGCACAATAAGAAACAGTGATTCATGGTGTATTGATGTTATCACCAATCCGGTGGGGGGAACGGCCATGCCAGTTTGGAATCCCTCTCTCCCTGCCAGCAAAAGCTTCATCTACAAGCTTTCAAAGCTGGGAAGAAAAAAAAAATAAAACAGAAGAAGAAATACTGTATGAGGCACAGATGCCAGAGGCTGACGCTGGGGCTGGGCTCGGGAAGTTGGTAGTAGGCGGCATGTATGCACAGACAATGACGCAAGGAGGCTGCGTCTGGGCTCCAGAGCAGCGACACAGGCAGGACATTGCTCTGATGAAAAAAGGGAGGAAACCCTCTTCTGCCCCCACTCCTTGTTTTTCTTCTCCTGTCGCTCTCACCTACCTCTCAGCATGACAGTCCTAAATTTTGATGGGAAAGAAACTCCTGGCAGGCGCTGGTGGGAACTTATCTACCTTCATGAGTTGTTAACAGCTCCCAGTGTATTTAGAGGCTACCCATAACTGTGCAGGGCTTGGCATGAAGTTTTTGTCTTCTGATGAGAGAGGAGGACCCACTGTAGCAAGTTCTGTGTAGCTGCATTGCCTTTAAAATGCAGCCTCTGGAGACGCTTTCAGGATTGGGCTAGCTGACTCCAGACCTCTCCCTTCCTGAATCCTGCCTGAGAGGCCCATGAGCTTTGACTTTCTGTTGGGAAAACAAAACAAAAATAATTAAAAAATAAAGTAAGCTTGTTTGGAAATTCTGCATTCTTTCAAACACTTTTCTTTTTTAAAATCTTCCTTATCTTCATTTACATCGGAAGCACTTCTGGAGCAAGATCCACTGGCATAAAGAAATAAAAGATGGGACTCATCTTGTCTAAATTGAGTAATACCACTAGTTTTTTTAGTATAATCTACTCTTCTAGCACTCTAGTCAATAGAGAGAATTGTGCCTCCAGAGAAATATTCATTTCAAGTATGTGAGAGTAAAGTGGGACTTCTAAAGATGTTTGCTGGGCTCCATTGACTTTACAGAGAACATAGATGATTGACTTGGCCTTAGGCTACCTTTTATCCTAAAACAGATACCTGCATTTGGCCGTCTGAATCACTCTCTGTACTCCATTTACTATAAACATTAGGGGCTCAATTCTGTTATTTGTACATAGTCTTCTATTGATAATTCAGTTATCCTATGGATTCTCACCTGGGAGCCTGCTGGCACATCAGGATTGCACATCAGGAAGTAGGTCCTGCGGTGTATTTAACAGTCCCATGTAGGTGTTTTGGACACTGGTGGCACTCATACAGTTTCAAGTGAAAGTATAAGCATACAGACTTCTAGTTCACATGTAGACACCTATCTGCAGCCATGTATATTTAAACTGCTTAATCCATTAACAGGTTACTGTTGGCTGAGAAGAAATCAGCAAGTGTTCTGTAAAAATATGGCAAAAAAAATCACTGAAAACACTATTTCCATGTACCCAGGCAAGAAAAGAAGTCAGGGAAGTTAAAGTTGCAAGTGACCATTCAAAATCAAATCTTATTTTGATTGATTTGTAAATAAAAACTGTTATTGTAGCATGAGATGAAACAGTCTGGGGGTTTGTGTTTAAAAATTAGAGTCCTTGAATGGAAAACAGAGTAGAAAAATGTTAACAGGCACTGCTGTGTAGAGAGATTTTCTATTTGATCATGATTTTGCTATGCTCCTTGTGAAGGCTTCGAAAATGTAATATTGGACCTTGATCACCTGCTCAGCTCCAGAGAGAAAAAAAAAATGCAGATGTTTAATCTGTTATCTGCACTCTACCATTTGGTCTACTCTTAACTAGGCCTTACTAAGGGCTGACAGAAGAGGAGGGCCACAGGCAACAGGAAAAAATAAATTGTCCCATAGGTAGCTCCTTGCTTTTAGGAAGGGCCATTTGAGGGATAGAGCAGCAGTGAGCTGAGCACCTCAGAAAAAGTTCCAGTGATCCAGAACTGGATTTATCTTAGCTACTCTCACATGAAGCTGTAGATGCAGTTAGTTCAATAGACCAATAGAAATAAAGGATTAAATGGATAAAAAAAAAAATCTATCCTTAAAATATAGAAAAGAGTGTCAAAAAGGGGGTTTTGATAGATCAGTTAAACTGACTTACAAAGATCTAAGTTATTTGGACAGAAAGAAAAAAGTGGATTCACATTTACTCTTCTAGAATTATTTTGGGTTTGATTATTCTGCAAATGCTGCAATTAGGAAATGGAACTTTGGGGTTTGTTTTGTTTTGTTTTTCTCAAAATCTTAATTATTATAGTGAGATTGAATTCTTAATTTACTACAAAACAGGGAAGTACAAGGCTTCTGTGTTTCCTACCCAATTCTGACTTACATTCCTTTTTCTTCCGTGCAGACAAAACTCAGAAAAGTCATTTCTCATGGCTATATGTTTGACACATCTGTCAAAAGCACTAAGATCCCCACACTGCTCCTGTTTTCAAGTGATCCATAAAGAATTATGTTCATGATATTTCCAGTAGGCGTTTAAAAATCAAAGTGCTCCAAATTTAAGAATGACTTGGAAAAATCTAGCAACTAACTTAACCAAAGCCACTCCTTAGATCTGGATTTGGAGAAATCAAGACATGGAACCTATGACTTTAAATCTCAATTATTTAAAGCCCATGGCTTCAATTTCCAGTATTTTGCTTCTGCTATGTCTTTCTCTTCTCAGTTAAACTGTCATGAAGTGTTTGGGATATGAAAAGTTTCTTGACCTGGTGCTACAGAATATCTCTTTAAGTACATATTTTAGGTCACACAGGCCTCCAGACAACCTTAAAGCTGTAATAACCTTTCATCACTTTTCTCTATTTCCATTTAGGAGTTTGCCTATGTGGGATATTGCCGGCACACAAAAACTCTCCCTGCTTACTCTATGAGCCAACCAGATGTGAACTGGTTCTGATCTCAAAATCATGTAACTACACTTATTTTGGTTCAGAAGTTGAAATATTTTGGCTTGCTGACCTATAACATTTGTAAGCTCATATGTAACTTCTTGAAATATTACATTTGAAAACAGAAGAAAGGGAGGAAGGGAAAGAAAGAAAAAAGGAGGAAAGGAAAAAAGGAAGGAAGGAAAAAGGGATAAGAAATGGAGAAAGAAAAAAAAAAAAGAAAAAAATAAACCAGTCTTGTTTATATTTTGTCAGTTAAGGCTTTTTTCTGGTCTTTTTTTCTGCCTGAAAAAAGTAAATTCCATTTGACATTATTTTGCTCCTCTGTATATTGCTTACTCTCTTTTCTCAACTGTTAGAAATATGTATTTCCCTCTAGCCTATGAGAAACTTATGTGAACATAAATTAAAAAAAAAGAAAAAATTTACTTTGCAGGGCAATTGATCTGAACAATCTCACTTTTCTATTTCTACTGGTTTGCTATGTGCTACCAAGTGGAAAAGGGAAAGATCAGTCCAGAGGGAAGAGCAAAGAAAGCCCTGTCCAAGGTTCTAGCCAAATAGCTAGATTCCAGTATTTCCTAGCCCACCTCTGGTTAATATATTAAAGAACCATCTCAGAAATGTCTTCAGGGAGCACTGTGGTTTCAAGATAAACACATGTAGATCCCATGTTCCCTACAGGGTCCCAAAGCAGTGTTAATTTGTTTGGGTCTTAGCTTATGAAGAAATGATGGTGTCTTCCTCTAGTGAGCTGGTGAGGAATAGGCAGAGGAGGGTGAGGAAGTAAAAGCAGAACACATGGGCTCCCTTAATTTCTGCCTCATCACAGCTGCATTCTTGCTTTATTTTCGGAAAATAGAGATAAATAGAGAACTGCCCCTTTGCAACCTACTTGCTTCCTTGGCTGAACAGAGCTGAGGAAGTGCAAATCATCAAGGTGTCTTCACCTCAAATGAATGCAAATAACATGGAGCAGATGTGCTCTGGGCAGGAATTCTGCTTGGATTACCATGCTGCCAGCTGCAGAGTTGATTATGTCACAGTCTTCTCCTCTCTCTTGAGTGAGACATACTCAACAAAAAGTGACACAAGTCCTAGCCTCTTTGCTGGCCCTACTTTGAGCAGGAGGGTGGATTAGATGTCCTCCTGAGGTGCCATCCAACCTGGGTTGCCTTATGATCTTAAATGCAGTTGGGGTAAAGGTTTACTCAAGAGGAAAGAGGCATCATGAAACTACTTAACATGGCAATTGCAACCTACTTTCAGAGAAAGGAAGCAAAAAAAAGGAAACATCTCTGAGTTTTATGCCCTGCTTTTCAAAACTGGTGTCTCTGGTCTTGTCTGCAACTGTGGGATAGCTACAGAGAACAATAGTCTGTTCTGGAGAGAGCAACTTTTGGGTAAAATTGTGGTTTCATTAAGGTTTTCTACCAACACTTAATAGTAGTTATATATACATACATACATACATGCATACATATATATATATATATATATACACATATACACACCACAGCAAAAATGCACAAAAGATTATTTGTTTCTAAGTAGGCCTTCTGTTTAGAAGATTATCTTTTTGTGTAATTAACATGTGCTTTCAAGACATTGAAACATACCATGTTTTCAAGACATTTCTGGGGTACTTCAAACTCCCACTCCTTCTAATTTCAGCTTTTAGGTACAATATACAGTGCCAGGTTCCAATGGCTCCCTTTCATTGTGTTAGCATTTCTGTGCAATTTATGAGGAGAGGAAGTAAAAAAACATTACTACGGGGAGTGCCAGGTGTTCCTCAGAATAGCTGTTTCGTTGGTGGCAACGGCTGCAAACAACTTTTTTTTCCCGGGGACAGGCAAACTTGGCACAGCCTGTAGGCAAATTAACCATGAAAATTCTGCTGTCTGAAATAAGATCGAGGCTCATGTGTTCCCTCAAATCAGCCCATCTAGAACTTAACCTGTGTTTTCTTATAAATGAGTAATAACATGCTCTTGAGCTGACTGTAGTTCATTAATAAAGGACTTTTCATGTAAGGCTAAAGCAATTCAAGTCTGGTATAGGCTGGCACAGTGAACCATAGTGATTGCTCTAATAAAAGTCTCTGGACTTTAGTGGCTGGTAGCTGGACTGCAAACATGGATTCTCTCTGCAGCTGCAGCACCTGAATATCCTTGTTAAAACAATTAGTTTCTGTGATCACATCTGTGCTACTAGATTAAATAATGTCCAAGGTACTGGAATTTAATCTGCTGGTAAGTTATTAGAACGATCTCTAGTCCAATGCCAATTAACAAACTCCCAATTCTTAGGCATGTTTTGAGAGTTTGACTCTTCCTGGCCTTGAAGACAATTTCCACATACCCATATTTTGGAGGCAAGAAAAGTTGACTAGCCTAGGTACAAGACATTTTGTAGTATCTGACTAAAATGGTTTCCTTACGTATTTAATAGCTAAGCATAGACATAGCCCAGCTGTCATCACAGAACTTAATCTGTGGGGACACAAGTTTAGGTAGAGAAATGCATGATAATGCTAATGAGATACGGAAGTTTTAAAATGCCTCTTGACTAACAAACCTGTAAGAACTTGACGTTTACACCAACATAGGACAAACAAGGTCCAAAACCACTGGATTTCCCACAAAATGTATTTGACTGCATTTATGTCTCTCATTGATTTAGCTGGGAATGTCAAAGACTTTCCTGGAAGCAAGTCCTTGAAGAGAGCAGAGCAGAGAATGGTCAGAAGTTGGGGCACATGTAAAATGGCAGCAGGTCTCCTTCATGGTGTTCTGCTGACTATGGGCTAGAGAGACTCAGCTGAAGACTTGAATGCACCTCTTGTGCTTCTTGGTAAGGAGTCTTCCTGCTTCCCCTTTGCCTGCACATCACTCCTTAGCATCTTATTTCCAGGGGCTGTTTTACTTCTCCTGCACTCTCTGCTGCTGAGATGATGGTGGTTGCAGCTGTCTCTTCTTTCCCCACCAGCACACTCTAAGTAGCAACAAGGACCTGAATTAAATACACTGGTTGGTGCTGACTGCATTCATTTCCTCTCCTAGAATGTGGAGCAATTGATTACATCATCACTGAGCAGAAACAGCCTTATTGCTGGATTTACACAAGAAAACCTTTCAGACCTCCTGAAGGTGCTGATGGTCAGGAGAGAGGGCCAAAACTTTCTTAGATTTTCCCCTTTTTTTCCATGTCTTCAGGGGTGTTCTGACACACATGCATTGGAAAGAGTGAGGTCTCAGGAAACCTTCAAATCTCCTTGCTGCAAAGTCATCTTCCTAGAATAATCTCCTTGTTGCTGCAATGTGAGAGGGAGTAAACATCCATTTTAAGGAGCGGTATTCTAGATGCAGGCTCATTGAAATTTTGGGGAAGTGACCAGAAATTTATGAAAGATAAAACCAGTAATTTATGTCACTTAGGATCACTGCGTCAATCTATATGAAATGGTTGTAGCCTGTCAGTGTTCTTTGGCTAAATATCATCACACTTCCTTTTTTTTCATAATTCATTTAAATTGTCTTGCAGTATAAACTGAGTGGTTTTGGATTGAAAGTCTTAGAACTTATATCTTTTTCTTCGTGTAACTTGTGGAACAAGACGTTCTTCTCCAAGGGACTGATTTAGTCCTGAAGTTTTTTTTTTTTTTTTTTTTTTTTTTTTTTTTTTTTTTTTTTTTTTGTGATACTAGGACAAGCTCATTGTGTAATGCTGCTACATAAATGACAAAATTTTTGAATATTTGTTAAATTCTCTACAGTCCTTGACCTCTCAATATTTATAGCAGCAATAAGTCTTTCTATAAGGACAGCCTTAATGATTAGTCATGTTACCTACCAGGAGGATGTCAGCAATCACCTTCAGAGAAGAATCGTTTTATGATTTGTAGATAACATGGAAAGTCAAATGATACATATTTTTTATTTTGAAGAAGTTTTCCCTGGAGAACCATAGATATGTTTTTGAGTACCTCAGCAGAAGAGTATTTTAGAAATCATATTGTGTTAGATCACTCTGATTCACAGCATTTTCCACCCTCTTTTTATACCTCATATCTTTCTGGGTCAGTTACTACCAGCAATTTAAACATATACTTTCTCTTTGCTCCAGCCTTCTGGATACTCTGGTTGATCATTTATTTCTAGTAGGACACAGGACTGCTGAAGGTCACGACTTTTGCAGTAGCTTCTAACACCAGGATGTTTCATATCAAATAGGACCAATGATAAACATACACACCAATAAATGAACAATAACTCTTCCCTCCCTGAACTTACTACCCATTTTGAACACACTTTAAAAACTCTATAAAGAACAAATCCTTTAGAAACTCCAAGATAATGCATCTTCCTCTGCTATCTCCCATATGTGATTTATTTGATACTTGAGATCCGAGGCACATTCTTCCAGACATATAGATAACCTTTTTTTAATTGCCCGTTTCCTCTGATGTTATCTTAAAGTCAAGCTCCCCAAGTGCTCAGAAACCATAATCAAGTATGGCAGCTCTTACATTTATTTCTCTTAGCCTCCCCACATTTCAGGCTTCAAAACCTGCATGCGATGGGATGCTCCCCAAGAACTAATGCGCCCTAAGACTTGATGACCCCCTCTCATGTATTTTTTTTCCCTCTTACCTTGTTTAAGTGTGAGTGAAATTTAAAGACAAAACACAGCACAGCGCAGGAGGCAAGAAAACTTTTCATTCTCTGTGAAGTTCCTGGTTTGAAAAAAAAAAAAAAAAAAAGAGAGAGAGAGAGAGTTCTTTATATATTTATGAAGTCCTATGTCCTATGCATCCTGCTAACCTGAAATGTTGTGAGATCATTTTGCAAAATGGTTAACAGCTTTTGGAGGCACTGGCCAAAAATGAATTGGATTCTAGAGTTTTATTCATTTACTAGTTTGCACATCATGACAGGAAGTTCATTTGCTGAGCTGTGGAGATCTGCAAAATGAAAGACCTGCTTCTTTGCTGCCTTGGTGAGATGTTAGGGCTTTTCAAGCTTGGAATAGTGTAAACAACTCAACAGCCACCATTTCTGCTGACACTCTGGGAACTGAACAAGTGGCCTCTAGAACTAAAAGCAGAAATTGCTGCAACATGAGCTAATGCTCCCCAGGTAGGCCTATAACGAACATACATTCTGCAAGAATCAGGCATCCATAAAGAGGTATATGACACACTTACCAACAAGATACCAGAAGGAAAAAAGGCGAAAGGGAATGACGACTAACAACATTTTCTTTTGCCTTGCAACATTTAGGGAGCTAAAACAGCAGTGTGTTGGAGACTCAGAAGTACTTTCTCTACATAAAGGAGATGAAGAACAGGTCCAGTGTCATAAAAGAACGAGTAATTAATTGGCTCAGGGTGTTTTATGAAAGCATTAAAGTTTTAAGTGCTTCGTATTTGTAGGGCTTGTTATTCCTGGATATTCCTTCCAAACCTGTTGAGAGACATGAAGCAAATTTCTGGAAAGCTTCCCTAGTTTTCCTTAATGTAGATCAAACCTTGTTGTGTGTCTGCTTGGCTTCAGTAACCCAAAGATCCTGTGCTGTGGCAACATGAAAGGCAATCGGATTCCAACAACTTCTCATGTTTGTTTAAGGTTTGGGACTAACACACCCATCTGACTTGACTTAGTTTTTACTCATCTCTCTCTAGATGTTACACCCACCTCTTGCATTACACTCTCTATATAGGCCAATATTGCCTTTAAAATCATGATTTTAAAAGATACAGAGTATATTTTGTTTTTCCTTTTCCCTAATGACACTCATCAGACAGAGACTGGCATACAACCCCAAGTCTGAGTACTTTGGAGCCAGAGAACTGTGAAAGAAAAACCCAGAATGGGTAAGCCTATGCCCATCCAAAAAGTAAGAACTGTCATCTATCTTCTGCAGTGTTGAGGCGGAAGGGAAGCTATCCAACCAAAGCGAGTCGCAACTTAATTTGGTGGAATAGGAATATCAAAAAGCACAGACAGCAATGAGTTTGTATGTTCAAAAGGAAGCAGATGTGGATATTTAATACAGAAACAAGAAAAAAGGGCCCTGTTTCCCAGATGAGGAAGGCGATGGCCTCAATTCGACTGCCTGAGCACGGGCAATTGCTTCTGTGCTCTTCTGTACCTAAGTGATCATTCTTAGCTGTGGATGATGCAAAGGAGAGATATTCTTGCAACACTGCTGAAACATGCCAGACATTCTGAAAAATGAAACTATGAGGTTCAGACTAATCTCATCTAAATAGAAAAGCCCAAACAAGAGTATGGTTGTATCAGGATTACTCTGTATTCTGAGGAGAGACACAGACTTCCAAATTCAATCCACCTCGGTATGTAAAGGTTCATGTATCTCTCAGCTGGCCATAGGGAAAACCTACTAGACTTCTAATACAGGTAATTCAGGTTGCACATGAATATAATCGGTAGCCGGTCACTTCTTCCGATATGGATCAGCCTAACATTTTCAAAGTTGATAGGCAGCCTGAATAACAAACGCCCTTTCAAAACACCCAGCTTACATGAGCATGTATCACACATACCCCATCAGACCAGTATTCAAGGCATCGACACATTAACATCTGTGTTTAAATTGTCTCATTTTAGATTACTTAGGGAAATACTCGTGCCCTGTCCCTATTAACTCTAGGGTGCAGCCATGTCATAACTCTTCAATGGCAAGCCATCAATCAGAAATTCCTTATTCAGTGATCCATATATTCTAACTGAGATGGAAAGTATGAAAAAAAAAAAAAAAAAAAAAAACCTTCAGAATCCATACCAATAATCATACTTTCCTTGTATGTTTACCCTCGCTTATCACCATATGCAGTCCCATCTCCCTGGTTGCTGGTTGTTTCTTGTTTTGCAGACATCTGTCTGAACAAAGGTTTATTTTTCTTGTTGATAATGGTATTATCTCTTGACTGATGTTGTAAAGAAAGGGTATCTGTCACGGACATTTCATTTTGGTAGAGCTGAAAGAAGGTGATGGTTCTCATTATGAAATGTTCCACTAATCAAATTATTATATTCTTAAATAAGTTTTCAGGAGCTCACTGTCTAATAGATTGCTTGGCACTTTAAACAGAATCCTTTTCACAAAAAGGAACCTCCAGTAAATTCAGCTGCTCCTACTTCTTTGAAAGTTTCTACAGAATCAGACTCTCTGCTGCATGTACCAGAAGTCTTGGAGTCTGCCTCATGCAAGGGTACAGCCACTGCTTTGGGAGATAAAATTCCTGAAGTCATGTTCTTTGATACAATCAAGCCATTTTATATCAGTTATCTGGTATAGAAGAGCTAACTGATATAAAGAGATGAGTCTTGGCAGTACTTATCTAAGCAAGGGCAGCTTGCAAAGGCTGGGAGTAATGTAAAGCTGGCAAAAATAGCTTTTATGTCAGCCATCCTCTATTGGAATGTTAGAAAGTGACAGGTCAGCAGTCTAGAGTTTGTGTATAGCTATATCTCAGTGGACTTCTGCTATGAGACGCCAAACGGAGTTGTTATAACTGGCTTTATACTCATGGATGTCTTAGCACAGTTTCAGGAACAAAGAGATCATAGAATCATAGAGTCATAGAATGCTTAAGGTTCGAAGGGACCTCTAGAGATCATCTAGTCCAACCCCCCTGCACACGCAGGGGCACCTAGACCATGTGGCTCAGGACTGCGTCCAAGCGGGGTTGGAAGATCTCCAGAGAAGGAGACTCCACAACCTCTCTGGG
>VZSV01000002.1:18371592-18394331 GCA_013398735.1 Nothocercus julius
AAAAAAAAAAAAAAAAAAATTGTTTTCCTATGTTAGTTTATGCTTGCTGCCTCTTGTCCTATGACTGGGCACCACTGAAAAGAATCTGTCCCCATCCTCTTTACACCCTCCTTTCAGATACTTGTACACATTGATAAGATCCCCTTGCAGTCTTCCCTGTTTCAGGCTGAACAGACCCAGTTCTCACAGCCTTTCCTCCCATAAGAGATGCTCCAGCTCCTTCATCATCTTAGCAGCCCTCTCCTGGACTCACTCCAGAAAGTTCATGTCTCTTTTGTCTTGGGGAGCACTAGGCCCAGCACTCCAGTTGTGGCCTCACCAGGACAGAGTAGAGGATCACCTCCCTTGACCTTCTGGCCCTTGACTATTCTTGATGCAGCCCAGGATAACACTGTCTTTCTATGCCAAAAAAGCACATTGATGGTCCCTGTCATAGGATTTCCTCCTTTAACTAGGGATCAGGGGGAGTCTGGCAGACCTGTTGTACCCCTGGTGCTCTTCACTTTTCTTGAGGACAGGAGAGACATTTGTCTGTGTGAAAGAGAATGACTCAGGGAAAATGATTTATTCCTATATGGCTTTATAAAGATTGATCTTAGCTCCACCAAGAATGAACTTCATAGTCTGGTTCCTAATTTTTTTCTCCTTCTAGTCTTGAAAAGCATAGCAATCAGCTGACACATCAGATGTATTAGTGTACATTTTATACCAAGCCCCCCCCCAAAAAAAAATCTTTACACATTTTGAAAGAAGCTAAGCAACCTGCTTTCTCCATTGGACAGTTTCCCACAGGTTTATGTCTGGAAGTCAGTGACAGATGAACAAGTTTTTCCTACAAGTCTTTGCACACAGAGGGCAAAAGTGACTGATTAAACGTTTGCAAAGTACCTTTTTTTCATCATATTGCAACCTACATCTACTTAAAAGGAGTTACAGAAATTACAGAGACAACTTTTACTTGGTAGTGTTGGATGGAAAACACAAGGGACAACAGCAAAATGCAACCTGGGACATTCAGTTTGAAGAAAATTTATTCACTAGCTGAGTATTGCATCTTTGAAATGAGTTACTCTGAGGATCTGTAGAGTTTTCATTCTTGGAGACTTTCAAGACTTGGCTAGACAAAGTCATGACTGGCCTGATCTCATGTAGATTATAGTCTTGATTTGAAAGAGCTTGGACCAGAGCTTGAACTAGAGACCTCCAGTTCCAATCTACTTTAATTCTGTAATTAAGGAGGCATATATAAAGTTAATTAATTTTGTAAAAAGTCATGTAGATAAATGGTTCTGGGATTTTCAGCAAAGGTGAAAAAAGCTGGCACTTCAGTCTGCTTTTTGGTTATCTAACTCTCATAAGTTCTTATGAAAATCCCACCCACCAAAGGCATAGAATTACAAGCGAGGTTTTCCAGCTAATCTTAGGAGAGCATATGCTTAAACCCCACTTTTATCCAATGTCACTTAGATATACTGCTTCCTTTGAAAATCCTAACTGACACCCATGGGTACAGGCTTCATTGTCAAACAACTCCTTACAAAATTTTAGCATGCAAATAAAAAAAAAAAAAAGAAATCAAACCATACAGGATGAAATGTGGTTTCTTTAGTTCAGAAAGATTCAGGACTGTTACTTCATGAAGTAACCAGGATTTGACAGAAAATCAAGGAGATTGGGCTCCATAAGAAAATTTTATCTTTGGGGAAAAGAGTTAAAAAAAAGCACTGAGTTGTAAATTAAGAGTTTTTGTGTTACTTAACAGAATGCCTCAGTCACCTGAGGCACAATAAGAAAGTGAGGCTTGTGCTTGAGAAACCATCTGTCTGTCTGTGTCTCTGTCTCTCTTTCTTTCTTTGTTTTTATCTTTCTATTTCTGCTTGTGGCTGTTTTCCACAAGAGTCCATAGCAAGACCTGCTTTAGGACAGCTCTTATTTACATGACCATCAGTCATGCAAGGAGCAAGAGGAGCGCGCAAGAGGCACAGGCAGAGAGTCAGAGGCAGCAGGCAGAGAGTCTGATATTTGAAATAGCTAACTGCTGAGAGAGAACAGGTGTCCTTCAGCTCCAGCACCTGGCCTGACCGCATCAGTAATTCATCACTGGAAGGTAAAATTAAAGGCAATTAATGCTCTCCCAGCTCATCATTATTGTCACTGTAGATTTACAATACTGGACTGGATCCTGAAGGAGATAGTGCCTCAGTGGTTTAGACTGTAAACACCCAAAACTGTATGACATTTCTACAAATGTGTAAAAGCAAGAAAGGAGCAAATATCACACTGAGTTATGAGCCCCAGTGATAAATTTGTTTATTATAGCACAACCATTTGCCTTGCTGGGCTGAGCACAGGGTCAGCCTTTCCATAATAAACTCTTGTTATCTCCAGGGTTTGAAAGCTCAGTTGTTAAAATGTGTATGTTGGGCTTTCGACATAAAGCAAAATAAAATAATTATAGAAATGAGAACATCCAAATATTCAATTGATTTGACATTAAGACCTTTTGTGGAGGACGGAAAGGGACTTGTCAGAGTGAAGCAAAAGTTGTTCTAAACGAACAAACAAATCCTGTGACTTGGTAATTCTGTGTATACTTTCTTTATGAGATGTGAAGTTTTTATGTATGAAGAAATTAATTCTTGAGATTCCCTACAGACTGGGAAATTTGCAACATGTAGGAAAGTCATGTCTTTTTCCCACCCTAGAAGAGCTTTAAGTATCCATATAGAAAAAGAATGGTGCAAGAAAAGTTACTTTTCTTTCACTTAAAGAGATCTGGGGTTAAAACACAAAGGCGCTAAAGATGCCCTTCCATCTATTTTTCATAAGAAGATGCCAGCATCTTAAAAAAAAAAAAAAAAAAAAGCTAGATCAGTATCAATTAAAATTTTATTGGCATGATTTTGGGGAACCGGAGCAAGACCAGGGCAAGTAGCTTCACGAAAAGAAAATGCAGATAGGAAAAGCCTTTGTCTAAAATGTTTGGTAACTGAAAACACAGTTGCCTAGGGGAGTTATATACTCAAATTCTTCATCCACATTATGAAGAACAAGCTCTTTGATTCAGGTCATGTCCCACTTCAAATGCAAGAGAATGTCCCGACCACTAAAACACATCTGGTGATTTTTGGTTTCATTAATGTGTTTAATCACTCACATACATAAACAAATAAAGGCCCAACAGGAGTAACTAAAAAAGAAAAAAAAATAGTACAAAATCTGTCTTCAGTTCAGGAGCTGGAGAAATAAACTGGAAGACATGAGAAGTTTATCCGGATTTGATCAGGCAGATCACAAATTTGAACCTAACTCCTCTTCTTAGGAGCATGCTAATCACTTGGCTATTCTACAATCCCTTTTTTTCCCTCTTTCTCTGTCTTCTACTCTCTGTTTATATCTTTTTTGGGGGTTGTTTTGCTTTCAAAAAATAGGCATCTTTTTATTTTTAGCTGCTATGAAAGTGGGTTCACAGTTCATCAATATCTTTTGCAACTAGCCAGTACAATATATTATTAATGAATGATTTGGCCGCCAAAAGATAAGGCAGCAGTAGCATTCCTCGAGCAGAAGTTCTCTTTCCATCATTTCAGTTCAGATCAGTTCGGTGTGATTTTTATAAAAGTATATGTAAATACATTCTGAAAACTGGATGGTAGGAAGTAAATAATGAAGAAAAGGAGTAAAAGAAAGGTGACAATTCCATAAATAAATATTATTAAGAGTACAAAGTAAATTATGTCACTGAAGAAAAAAATATAGGACCTGTAAACAGAGAAGATCTGGCTAAGTCATCGGTTCTTTATTTGTTTCAAGAACAAGAATCATGCAGGAAAAGGAAATAAAGTCATGTTTCTGTGGACAAGCAAAAAGAGCACAGATGTCTAGAAAGACAAAGTCTAGAAAGAGAAAAAGAAGACAGAATGAAGTAAAAGGTAATATGTCAAACCAAAGTAATGTATTTCTATGGACAGTAATGAGTTTGTAGCTGCAGAAGAAGCAGTAGGTGCCAATACATACAGTGACTTTATTAGAGCTTTTAACACTGTCTCAGATGACATTCTCAGAAACAAACTAGGCAAACATAGTATAGATTAAACTACTACAGGCTGTGGGTAGAACTTGCTGGAAAACCTACTGACAAATCAGGTACAAACAGAAGTGTGCATTAAGTGGGTTCTGCAAAGGAACATATTAACAATAAATAACAAATTGTGATGAGTAAACATTATTAATAATTTGAGGGTGGAAAAGAGTACATTGGTTAACATTTTAGATAGTACTAAGAGATGAAGCATCAACACACTGTTGGAGAGGCTCAGTATTCAAAATTGTCATTATATGATTTTTCAGAAATTAATAGGATTATTCAAGGAGGATCAATACAAGACAATGTAGATGGGTGGGCTTTACAAAAGATGAGATCCTCAGAAAGTGGATACATAACACTTCTGTGGCAATGTTTCTAGGCATCACAGTGGATAACAAGTAAATGAGAGCCAGCATTGTCTGTCTATGGCAGAAATGGCAAGAAACATTTCTGAATGCATGAACAGGTTATTAAACCATGGGAAAATGCTGAAAAGGATCTCTCACAAAGGATTGAAGAGGCTGAAGAACCTCTACCATTGGTGATCTCTGACAGTGGGTCAGACAAATATCTACTAGGAAGGACCTAGGAAGACAAGATCCTGCCCTATATTCCTTTTCTCATAGTGCTTCTGTAGCAACAGTTGCACAGATATCTTCATATGATATGAGCACTGGACATGGTGGATGAATTTTCATGACCCAGCTCATATACTTCTTGTGCTGAACACCGGTGCTTTCCCTGGGGGACAGGAGATCCAAAGTAAAACATTCAGCTTTATTTTTACGTGGGATCTTATGTCTGCATAAGGGACCAAGTAAAACACATGGCTCAAAGCTCATATGAATTTGTAGATATGGATAGTCTGGATCTGAATTTCATGGCTCAGGCCCTCTCTAACTGAGACTTTTAGTGTTGTTATGAAAAAATCCAGCATTCCATCTGCTATATGCAAATCCCTCCTTATATTTTCCTTTTGAGACCTCCAAGTACTCTTAAACCAGCTGAACTTCTTCCTGAAGAATGCTGTTTACGCTTTGCTCCATACAGTTTCAACCTGATATATTTCTCAACACGGGACACTCAAGTGTGAAAGCAAACAAGCTGGCAGGTTTTATTAGATTACCTTTTATTAAGAGAAGAAACACACACACACACCAACAACAATGATTCTTTTTACAACAGTGCCACTCAAACAGCCCATGTTTCCTTGACAGCCAAAGTTTGCTTCTGCTTATATATTTTTCTCTCTGTCACTCAGCCTCCCAATATGAGGTCATTTGACCTGCTGGCGTTTATTCACTGTAGTTTGTGCTGCCACCTGAAGGTGATAATGCAACATGTTGGTTGCCTACAGCATTGCAAACTGCAGTTTATTTGTACATAAGGACCCCGCTGGCTGAGTTCCCCAACTGTCCCAAAATCTACATGGAATTACTGCAGTGGATGTCACAAAAGAAAGAATGGGGTATGGCTGCAGAGAGGGTAACCAGCTCTTCAAATCTCCTTCCTTACATATCCCTTCCCATCCAGAGCAAGAAAGATCTGTGCAGGGCTCAAGCCACTCCTCACTTCTAATGAAAAAACAATTTCCACTACAGTGGAAAGATGGAGTATACGAATATGAAGTAAAAACAAAACAAATATGCCAGTGGAGGCTTTAGTAAAACAAATTTAAGGGCAAGATAGGACATTTCAGTTTGGATAAATTATTCAACTCTGAAAGAAATTTGGTAGTGAAAAATAAAATTATCATAATAATAAAACATCAAGTACTATGTCGTGCCATCTCAGAATCCTTAAGATGAAAACACTGGAAGGTCTAAGGCAGGAGTTTTAGAAGGGAGGAGTAATTTTCAAGTACTTGCCTGAAAAGAAAATGTGACTGGCAATCATGACTAAGAGTTTTACAGAAGGAGGACAAATATTTTCAGGCATAGCTGAATGCTCTAAGTGGCCTTTTTAGGACAAGCTGTGCGCAACAACTAAGGGAGCTGATGATTACAACAATTTTCAGATTTAGAAATGGACTCTTTGGAAAGCTTTATGCCTGGTGTTAATGAGGAGAGTGAAAATGAGGGCTTGTAGATTGATAGATGACTTCCACTTTGGCCATGTCTTTCTGCATCTTTGAATTCCAGCACTTGGACTCCTCTGGTCTCTGGAGACAGCATAGCAGCACATTTTTGACACAATCTATTGCGTAGAGTCCCCTCTTTGAAGACAGGCAAGAACCAGTTTTGCCTTTGTCCACACAAAGATATTCCTCTTATAACCAAAGTGAAGATCCTTATCCCCAAAGAATGGAGTAAGATCCATAAGAAAAGAATCTCCAGATCCACGTCCATAAGTGTTGTGAGATATGGCTAAAGACTTGCTTACACTTCTGATACAAACACATAAAATGGAAACAACGCTATAGGAAGATTTATGAAGGCAGACAGCAATAGGGTCTGTAGACCTGAGAGAGATTTCCTTTTAATTTTCTGCTCTAAAGCTGGTTGAAACAGTCCAGAAGATCCATCAGCAACGAGAGACTTGTTTTGGTGAGAAAGTTGGCAAGACTTGAGCTCAAGCATTATTCCCTGGAAGGGGAATCACCATGCTTTGGTTTTCAAGCTTGCTTATGTCAAGAGCCCAGAAAATGGGTCAGAACCAGAATAAATTTTCTTCTCTGCTCCAAGGTAAATATCAGTATGACTGAAGCCAGATTACAGAGCAGCAGGAAGGAGTAATGTGGCTGTGAGAACTCCCTAACATGTGAATGCTGTCAACTTCCTCAACCTTTTTGAAAAAAAAAAAAAAAAACAATTACAGAAACAGGTGACACAGATGATGCTAGGAAACTTTACTGACCTCCAGTTTAGGCAATATGTTGTTGATTTTCAAGAACACCTGTTCCCCACGCTCATATTTACCCATCACCGTCACTAGAGAGAAAGAACAAAAACTCAGGTACGCATTTTCAGCTTTTTCTTTGTTTTTCTATTTTTTTTTTTTTTTTGAGCTGTCCAATTGCGGACAAGCCAAAGAAACTTACAGACTTACAGTTCTGATAATGAGGAGCACTCACCTTCAATAATCAAGTTCTGTATCTCCCTTTCACCTCTCTCCAAAAATCAGTCATCTGTGAGAATCACAGTCAATACGTCATAGATTGCGGGAGTCATGTATTAAAAGAAGTGGTAATTGTTTTTAAAAAACAGCTTTCATTTAGTATCCTTCCAAGTGCTGGATCTCTTTGTGAGACTGGGACCACCATCACTGCAACAGAACATAAAACAGGGAAGGGGAGCGAAACAAGAAAGGAAAGAGAGGAAAATATTCCCTCAGCAGGGAATGAGTTTACTATGGATGTTGTCTTGGGAATGGCACTTCGATAGAAGGCTTTTTTACAATTAATGTTACCCTAATTGGTTCTTCTTATTTCTCACTGCTTACAGTAATAATTAAAAGAGGAGACGTTACAGAAAGAAAGGAATAATAAGAACAGAAAAGAAATAATAATAATAAACTTACGGTGAAAAAGAAAAAAAAAATCTGGCGCTAACTCTGAGCAATTTGCACCTTGTGCCCAGATCATAACTCTCGGCCTCCACTGCTTCCACACCCCATGATTTATGTTTGACAGTCCCAAAGTGGTTTGGAAATGGCAGGGCACCGAGACTTTGTGGTGAGGCTAACTGATGTTTGAAAAAACAAAAATGAGTTAATTTATGGGAGCATTCCTTTGGACTGGAATTCCAGACCAACACAGCTCTCTTCTAGTGGAAAAGTTTTGCACGCACACTCACATACACACAAAAAATCTCCTTTTTCTAATTCAGTGTATCTCTCTCTATTTATTCTCCCAATACTCACTCTTCAGTTCTTCTTTGAAGCCTCTACTCAGCTGAAGGAAAATTACTTTATTTTCTAAATAAAATCATTTTTTATAAATGCATTTTAAGCTGAAGATGATAACAGCAACCTTGATTTTTGAGTTTCCTTCATTCTATCTCTCTCCCTCCTTACTCCCATGCACCTTGGAGATTTCCTTGGACAACAAAAACATTCCATGGCTTACCAAATTTGAAAATAGTGATTCTAACCATCCTCCCTACGGCATTTTAAGGTTATGAATTTTCAGAAGAACATAAAAATTGTTGCTTTAATCTGAAAAGTTGTGTCTTCGGAAGAAAGTTAAGAGCTTCTTACGGTCATTAGCTAAGCTATCCTGCCTATAGTTCCAGGCTGGACAATTTAATGTAGCATTTTCAATCAGGAAAATAGGAGTTAACATTTTAGTGGTTGCTGACAGTCTATCCTGCATATTAGAGGTGACAAATCAGCTGTATGGCTCTAATGTGAGGGGCTGGATTGCAAGCAATGAATATTGACATAGCTCTCTTGACTACGGTGAGATCAAGCAGGTTTGTACCAGTTCTGGATCTGGCCTTGGCCACCTCAGTGTCTGTGTCAGCTTTTCTCCAATACCACTTTGTTTGGGACATGGTAGTGAATAAAAGAGTTGAAAGGTAGAGAAATAAGGTTCTGCTTAAGTACATCATCTGCAGTGGAGCATTGTGTGTTGCTGCACAGCAGAAGACATAGAGAGGAGGAGGAGGATTTACTAGGATAATAATTTAAGAGCTCATGCATTTTCCAGCTTTCACTTACATGATAGATGCCATTTTGGCCAGGATCACGGTTTCCATGGGATACTGTGAGGTTCCTATAACTTGTGATAGGTAGCTAGAAATCATCCTATAGCTGTCATATGTCCACTGCTTCTGAGGATTTAATATAGAAAGCAAGGGGAGGTGGAAGGAGACAAATATGGGCTTCATGGATTATACTTTCTGCATGCTAGACATTTGTATTCCAGTTAGGAAGAAGAGTGTAAGTAAGTGCTTGAATTTGCACCTTGAGAGCCAAAGAGATGTGGTGCTGTCTGTCACTGCATAAAAACAGCACTCTCCAGACCTTTCCTTAGGATTCTGGCACAAAGGCCACACAAAAACTGCTACCCCAGCAGTCTAACTGACACTACTTCTTGGTCTTGCAGAGAACAACCAGATGTCCAAAACTCAGGTGGACCATAAAAGATCTCAGCTTTATCAGTATGAGTCCATCTATGTTTTGTCCCTCCCACAGCAAAATCCATTACCCCAGGTGCCTTATTTCCTTTCCCCCTTCTTTCCCTCCTTCCACGAAAACATCCCCACTCTGCCCAGCCACCTAAATAATCAAGAGGAATATATGCGTTGATAACTCAGATGAGAGATATACACATTGATTTGGGCAGCTAGAAGGAAGAGGTGTACCAGTTGCCCAGAAGACTGGACAAGATATTTGTAGGCTTCTTGTAGCCCAAGATCTGTATATTTTGTTTTTCTTAGAAAATATTTCTTGGAAAGAGTGAAAGAGCATTGTCTAAATACTTGAGGAGCGTGAACACTGCTTGCATTAAGCAGCTTGTTGCTTTCACACTGCTGGGCAAAGAAGACAATATTTGAAAGTGTATTCAGAGCTCTAGCTGGAAGTATCCACTCATTAGGTGAAGATCTCAATAGACAGTGCATCTTTCTTCTTCTTCTCAGTTTCTGAGGACAAAGGACTGATAAGAGTGAAAGGACTTGGCATGGACTCTTTGTGCAAGGAACAGTAAATAACTGTGTGTTCCTGACACATTTATCGCTGTTCCTGATTTCTTGATGACTTTAAGGCATCCTATGGGGGGACACTTGTACTTGCCTTGCTGACTACTCCCACTCCATCTCACTGTGTTCAAGAGTACTTAACAGAGACACCTAACAGTCTGCTGAGTCATGCCAATAAACTCAGCTGCTCCGCTCACCTAAGGGCACCTTGCACCTTGCTTTAAGATCCTCCATAATCCTTCTGTGATGACAGGGGAAAAAGTAAACTGCTGGTGCTGGACATCTTTGAAAGCGGAATGCATCAGAGAGGAAATGAGCAGGAGCCCTCCCCTGAGAACCACCCCGATGATCCTACCTTGAGGCTGCCTCTTCATCTCCACCTCCTGCGCTGTCTATATCTGTCACTGAAGCCTGGAGTTCCACCATGGCCCTTTCTCCTCCTCTCCTATCAAAGGGAGGATGTTAACTGAGGCCAGGGCTGGGTGTAAAGCCTCAGAGATAGCACCACTATCACCTTTCTCTGTGGGTGAGAAGAGGTGGTATCAGCACTTCCAGAGATAGCTAGCTATTCAGTGAGTGACAGTGGGGAGATAAACCTCCCTACACTGACATGCTGATAACACCCCACCTTGTTACCGAGGGAGCACCCTGATCCACGAGGTGAAGCACAGGCAGCATCGTGAGCCAGGGCAGCAATTGCAGTTATTTTTGAGCACCTCTGAAATAGCTTCAAGACAATAAGACATTTTCCTCCATTGGCAAGACTTAAGCCCTCGCACTTGAATCAGCTAAACTGGGATGTAGAAATCAGTTTAGGCTCCCAGGCATTTAATTTCCCAGTCAGCAGAATGGATGAGGTCACCTTGTTCTTGAGAGAAAGGGAATTTGACCATGTGAAAATGAGTTTTGCCTTGCCTCTTGACCTTAGAACCCTCTGGCTTTATTTAGTTTATGGGCAAGCATGCAGCTTTATCAGATCCCAAATGCTATACTACTAATTCTGAAAACCTTTCCAAAAGCTTTCAAATATTAAAAGGCCTTTCAGTTTTCAATCTGAATTTTCTATTTCTTATTTCATTAATTCAAATCTTTCCCCTATGAATCACACCAAATAGCTACTCACACTTTGCAGTGCTGCACACTCATACTAGATTTGCAACAATCATCTCTCTCCATTTTTTTTATCATCTTGTGTTCTTTATTTAGCTGTTTTAATGTTCCTACAATTTTTGACAGACATGGTTTGTCTCTGAATTCCTTCTGCTTAGTGTATAGAGTGGTCTATATACTGCATAGGGCAAAGAACTGAACTAGGCATGTTTGACGAATAATAGTGATACAAAGACTTTAAAAGCAAGCTCTACATGAATTGCATTGTAGTCAACAATGTGTAAACTTGTACATTATAAATTTAGGTATCTCCATGTGGGTTCATTGCCAGTCTAGTCAACATAGACAATGTTTCTCAGAGTGATCCACTTCACCCTGCAGTAGGCACCTACCCAGAGTCAAATGAAAAATCCTTCAGACTCTGTTGGGAAGGATTTAGTCCCTGTCAGGGCTGTAATGGTAATTTTTCATCTCTTTCATCTAACAGCGATTTCATTATTTCCAAATATCGCTGTTATTTTGAAAGATACAAAGGCAGAATTCAGTTTTCATTTGGCCTGGTCAGAATTACCTAATTATTTAAGAGATAACATAATGTACTCTCAGCTAAGGAACCAAAGATCAAGTCATGACCTTTTCCCTTTTTAAAATGTTTCCTCATGCTGATGCGGACATCCTTTTTCATTATTATTGCTATTTTATTTTATCTTTCTTATTCATAATGTTCCAGACTGGTGTCTCCATCACTAAGAGTTAATGCTCTGCAGAGATTCTCTCTTGATCCAGACATAGCCAATAATGTAGTTCTACATTGCACTATTGCACTCAAATGGAGAACTGTAAATTCTTGAATGGGTTATGAATTTCTGATTGAAAACTAGCTAATTCTGAAATAGCTACCAAAACTTGCTAGTTATGGCAACTTTCCTCCTTCAGAGGAGACTGAAAATCTCAGTAAACTCAAATGTTCCCAGAGTTGTTCCATGGAGACGTTTCTTCTAAGGCAGCTTCACAGTTCGTGCTACCCTACCTTTTTAGCAAGCACAGATTTCCCTGTACTGCTTATAGCTATGCCACAAAGTAGTGGTTCATTTAATTTTTCCATGTGATGGAGACTTAAACAGCAGACAAAACTTCTGCTGAACCATTTTTCAAACAATCTTTGCAACCCCCTACTGCTTTCCTCCCAAAATATTTATGTTGTGGACCACCGCAATCATCTGTATAAATTAATGGTGGTCTGGAGTTTTCTTTTATATTGCTAGTACACTAGTAATGATTTTTTTAAATACTATTTTAATCCAGGATTTTCCTTGTTATCAAAAATAATATTATTAACTCAAAAAATGCCAGCATCGGTGAAGGGATATAATTATCATAAAGCTTTCTTATTTACACTAATTTTAAAATATCACAATTTTCAAATAAAAATTTTTTCAATATATTTTCACAATCTATCAAGTATTTTGGCTAACTGAAAAGCTACTTTTCAGTCAGTAAAAAGTGGTTTTCAGTATCACTGAAAAAAAAAAAAAAAAAAAAAAAGAAAAGGCATTTGGCTTTCAGTGCTGTAAGGTGGTTTTAAGGTGCCAATACTGAAATTGTTCATGACATCAGCTTTTCCATTTTGACCAGTTTTAGTTTTTCATTTGGCATGAACAGCCATCTTCTAAGCTTTAGAGACTCAGCAAGTAGATTTTAGCTGACTTGTCTTCTTTTGCAGATAATAGAGGGTAAGAGAAAGAGAGAGTTAGAAGGAAGATGATTTGAAATGCGGCAACCAGGCTCCTGCTCTGAATCATTCTTGTATAAGCTCAGTACCTGCATGGACAATGGGAAGCCTGAATAGCTGAGCCAGCTAAGGCAGGAACCCAAATTTTGGTGTTTTGGTGCTCCACATTTTCTCCAGCATTAATTACTCCTGCCTTTTTTCCCCTGAAAGCATTAAGCAAGAGCATTCATTTATTCATTAGTATAAAATGCTACATTTATTCTGTATATCAATACATTGCTGCCAGTAAAGTTATCCCTAGGTATGAATTTTGGTGTAAGTGTATGTGCCTCCATTTAAATGAGGCATATATATATATGTTTGTGTGTGTGTGTCTTGCATAAATAGACACATGCACACATATACTGTGTTTTAAAGCTCAGGCAGAGCAGAAAGGTTGGCGTCCTAAGGCATTTTCTGTGTTTTCTGGCAGACAGCTATAACCAGGTTAACCTGATCTTTACCACATAATTTCAGTCCAGGGAATGTGATTATAAAACTTTCCCATCCATGCAGCTCTTTAACCCAAACTCATGATACTGAAGGATGGATGGATTCCATTCTCAGTGTGTATGTGCGTGATGAATTCAATGGACGGGAGGACTTTAGAACCACTATATGACATTTTTTCTTCTTCTTTTTTTGCTTTTATTTTATTTTTTTTTCCACAAGTGAATTAGCAGAAGGGTAACTATTGGCCAAAATAGCTGGATCCATCAGAGCTGACTGGGATTGATCTCGCAGAGCCAAATATGAACCTTACAGACCCACCACAGTCTCACATTTAAAAAAAAAAAAAACTAGCAAACTCCTCCTATTTTAATGGTATTTTGCGGCGCCCAAAACATAGCAACGTGTGCGCGTAGTTCCAAAAAATAAAATAAAATCAGCATTCATGGAAAAAAATATACAAATGGATTATTTGAACAGAGCTGTGAAATGCTCCATTCGGACTTAAAGGTTGGAGTGAAAACCACACACACACACACACACACACACACACAAAAAAAAAAATCAAAACAAACAGAAAAAAGCAGTCAAAGATGAATGTTCCCCCCAAGAAGAGCTTAATATGTTTTTTTTTAAGCAGACCTCACATGTGAAAATTGACAATGATGTTCTGCACCTCCCTTTGTCACTTGGATCCAACACAGACCAACAGAAATTATTATATTGAGGTCTGTATCATGTCCTACTTACAAAGTGCCTGTCCCACCAGCAAGGCCTGAAGGCCTGTCTGGGTACTAATGGTCTACAACCCAATTAGAGCTTCATTCAGTGTCCCTTGGCATCATTATAGGAAATGCCAGTGATTCCAGTCATCATGGAGATTACTTTTTGGATATGAAGTTCATCATCTGTGCATTCAGTTGAATCACTTGAAGGGACAGCAAAAGGATGGACTAGTGTTTTCACCAACAAGTGGGAGAAAGACATCCATTTCCTTCTTTTATTTTTCCTAAAACATGCACTTTTGCAGACAGGACACTCCAGAAGAGGGATATGTGGTCTGGCTCTGTACATATGCTTAACTTAAGATTCAGAAACACATAGGTTAAACTAATGTATTTCTTCTTCTTCTTTTTTTAATTTATTTTTCTTTTTTTTTTTCTCATCATTATGGATTTATTTCTATTTTTCAGTGTTTACTCTGAGGAATAAAAATAAGCCAGAGACATAGGAGAGATGTGTGCCAGCATTTTTCTCCCTTTGTTTTGTAATCTTAGCAATGACAACCAACCCTTCTCATTTGTCTCTGATAATTTTATTTTAATTATTTTATTTTATTTTATTTTATTTTATTTTATTTTATTCATAAATCTAATACTTGCACCTAAAATACCTTGTGGGTCTGCCTTCTTCCAGATGACTCTCAACCTTATTGTATTTTACTTTAAGGAGAGTCCTATACAGGTCTTTCAGAAGAAGAATCTTTCACAAGAGATTCCTTTCTTTTCCTTTTTTTTTTTTTTCTTGATGATTTCTTTGTGTGGGGGTGTATTTATCACATTGGTCTTCCCAGCCCAAATAACCATTTAGAAGCATCTTGATATGGATCCAGCAATGTGAATTTGAGTTTTGCTGTGCACTTGCACTGTTGATTCAGCTGCAGTGGGTATCCGGTCATTTGGGCTGAGGAGTTAAAGGCAGATGGCGATGATGCTAGCCAAATCACTCCCTTCTATACTCTTGGCTACAGAAGCTGGCATGCTTTAACCATACTAGCCTAGTAGGCCTTCTGGATTCAGGCAGATTTTTGACCCTATTTTTGGCATGTTTAACTAGTGTAAAAATTTTCATCTTGTTGGCAGTCATGGGAGTTCCTGCTTTTTTTGTTTTCCTTTTATTTGTTTATTTATTTATTTTTAGCTGATGTCCTAAGGTACTATGAGCTGACATTTCATTGCTACCTGGTGTTTCTTCTGATCTTTTTTGCGATCTTGCAAAGTAGACATTGCTGTGGAGCTGGTTATCCTGTGCATCTGAAAAATGCAAAGCCTGGGAGGTATAATCCAGGGTTTCACTTTCCAGCCAATTTTTCTAATCATATACAGCAATCTGGCTGTAGAGATGTGGTTGCCCTTCCATTGGGTGCTGTTTCAGGTGGGAGAGACCTCACAGACTTCCACACAGGAACATAGTGACTGAGAACCCCTGAGAGTCCTTAAAGCAAGGCTCTACTACTAGGCACTAAAAAGTAGATGCATGTGATGTTGTGAGCTAAGGAATGCAAGACATGGAGAAAAGAGCAAGTTTCAGTAATCTGCATTTTAATTTTACAAATATAAAATTTCAGCTAAGCTCCGAAGTAATTTTGCGGTTCTGGTCTGTTGTGTTTAAAGAACTAAAAGCCTGAAGCTAGTAGAATTAATTGCTGGGAAAAGTGCTGTGAGGTAAAGTCAAGGTATATGGTTCATAATAATTAAAATTTAAAAAAAAAAAGGAGGAAAAATCAAATAAATGTCTGCATACGTTGGAAAAACAAAGAATCACCCCCTCAAACACCTTCTCTGTTAACTGACCCTTAGATAAATGTTAACCTGTAAAACTATATCTTAAGGAAAGCAACTTATATTCTACCCCCAGCAGTGTTCTACAATTACTCTGGTCAAAACTGACCAGAGAAATAGCAAATAGAGTATACTTCCCTATTTGCATGACCAAGGACACTGGGCTAAGGACCAGGTAAACCCTTTTGCTCTTTTATTTATTTATTTATTTATTTATTTATGTATTTTGCAAGACTACACTGATATCCTTGTCCCGGCCTTGGATAAGAAAATGTTTTACTTAGTTATGAAGTCAAACACCCCAAAGCTCATGAGATGATTGCCATTCAGAGCACAGCATGACTAAATACTATTCACCTAACGTAACATTATCCATCAAGAATGCAACGTACACACGCACAAATGACCCACACCCAGTTGTTCCAGCCAATACTTAATCTGTTGAAAATTAAGTTGGTAATGTGTGTTAAAACATTTGTGGGAAGTTTGGATCCCTGTGATATTTTGCTACAGTCTATGGTCCCTTCAATTAATTCATTACTCATTTTGCCGACTAGCTTATTCATAACCAGAGGCTATTGTCTAGTGTTTCTGACATCACAGTCCGTTGCCTTAGAAGCAGTGATGATGTCACAGGGGGAGAATTAGCACCTATTAATATGAATAGGCACATAGAAGAGATGAATAATGAGTGCAGGGCCTGAATTAGACGCAAATTACTAGGAATTTTTTTGGACAGGAAAAATACTTGAAAGGTAAATGAGGCTTATATTTAAATATTATGTTTTCATTACACTTGGACGGCGGACAAAAGTTGATATTTGAGCAATAAAATTATAAATGCTGGGGTGAGAACAGCTATAGGATCATGAAATCTTTTTCCATGCAAATGATCCAAAAATTATGACTTTATTTTGAATGCTAATGGGTGAGATTGTGTCTCCAAGAGCTTAATAAGGCAAAGGGCTCACTAACATCCGAACTGTTGTGGTTCCCGGAATCCAACCGGCCACAGTCCGACGAGGGAGCAGGTTACGTGCAACCTCTTTCCTGCATTTCCCATTGAGAGGACTTCCAACTCACACTTCCCCTTTGCTTCTGGGTCGACCCTTTACCTACCGCTTCGTTAACCGCAAACCCCATTCTTCTGGAGTAGTGTAAATCAAAAGAATAACTCTGCACCCACCTGCTAGCGAGTATGAATAAAGCAGATGCGGAAATATAGACCTCCATGGAAAGAGGAGAGAGCATGTAATTCTGCTCAGAACCAGAACTGTGAATGTTATCTTTTACTCATTCCCATTCTCTTTGGTTTCATGTGAAAGAATGAGTCAAATAAATGAGTCAAATTCCTTTGTAAAATCTACTTTTAACTCTGCAGCTTCTATACATATCACCACTATGGGTGTCGTGCTCACTTGGAACCAGGTTTGGGTCTAGGAGGGTTTTTTTTCCCCCCAGGTCACATTGATCCAAAGGAAGGAGAGAAACAAGAAAGGGGAAAGGTGTTAACTTGCTTCTGAGACATGGCCGTGGTCTCTTTGAAAACGGCATTTGGAATTTTTTTAGACAAATTCCTGTTTCTAACAGGCCTCAGGTATTTTTTTCCACCTCAATATTCTTGGTTTTCTATTCCCTGGCTCTGCTCATCATTTAATTTTCCTAGTCCCAATTCATTTTGTCTAACTTGGGCACCTAAATGAAGTGCCTCAGTGATGGAGGGAGAAGAGATGCCTCCAGAGGCTTATTCTGCTGATGAGGTGTGCTGGCAATTAAGAAGCATGAATCTCAGACCGGACACCTGAAATGTTCTGGGTTTTATATCCAGTGTTTGAAGAAATGCAATAGCCGACATTAGGCACTTGTTGATCTGACCATAGCATCTGACTCCCTGTTCCACCAAGCTATGAAACAAACCTCTCAATGGTGCAATCATTCCTCCGCTTGTCACAGCATGCTTGCTGGCTTCCTTCCTCCCCTCTGTTCTCCATTTATGGTACTTCTTGGTATTTATTGTGACATCTTGCTCCAAAAAGATTTTATCTTTAATTTTTTTGCTTTTCTGTTACAAAACAATGAAAATGTACAGTTTTCCTTTCTGAAAGTTTTTAATTCTTTTATATTCTTTTGCCCTTTTTTAAATAAAAATGAAAGCCCAGCATTATATTACATTTAAAAAAAAAAAGAAAAGAAAAAAGAAAAAAAAAAAAGAAAAAAGGAAAGAAAAAAGAAGAAAAAATAAAAAGAGAATGAAAACCAGAAAATCCTTTCCCTATTCATCCATTATCTGCAGTTATGTCGTGGCTCAGACTCTATAGTCACAGGGACTTTCACACCATGACTCAAAACAGTTGAGATTTTCCCAGTCCCCCACCCCAAGTGCCCCAGCAGAACAGTCGGAGATTTTAAGCCAAAACTGTTTCATATTTCCACTCTACCCTTTAGGAAGGTAACACTTACACCATTCCATGTGGCTTGACTTTCTTTCTAGCTTCTCGGGAATTACCAGTGTCAGGAACACCCCATCCATTGCACTTTGGCTTGCTGAGTGTTTCTGCAGGGCCGTCCACTCCATCTCTTGGCAGATGATGCACAACATCAAGTCTACATGCAGCAGGGTGAAAGCCAACTCTCTAGGACCCTGTCAGCATGGACGGACGTTCCCCGACGATTGGCTCTGTGCACCCGTGGCAGGTGGCAAGCAGCATATTTTAGGTGCCCTCTCTTGACACAGGGATCAAGCATCCCATCTGTTTCCGACGCAGTCTCTGATATAGGTCTCTGTGGATTCAGTGTGGAGCCGCACTGGCTTTGCTGGTGGAGATAGCAGTGACCTCATGTGTCCTCAGCTTGTCACCCTCAATCCTGATGCTCCCAAGAGGAAACAGCTCCTGACGCTGGTGGGAATTGCGGCTCCCTGGATCACCTTCCTCACTTGTCTACAGGGGCTTGTGAACACTCTTGTAGTCACTGCATCTCTTTTTCCCGCCTAGAAGACACCTAAAATGCATGTACTCACCTCACAGAATCACAGAATGGTTGAAGTTGGAAGACACCTCTAGAGATCATGTGGTCCAACCCTCCTGCTCAAGCAGGGACACCTAGAGCACATGGCACAGGGTACCATCAGCCTGAACAGACATTCTAGTGAATCAAATATTGAAAAGATAAAGATTTAAAAACCTAGCTAGCCAAGTCCATGATTATTTGTAATAGGTATTGTTCCCTAATATGCCCATGCGCATGTTAGTTCATAAAAATATATGTATACAGCACCTTCAAAAATGAAAGCATGCATGACTATGCAGACAAATTCTTAGACTGTCTACAAACATGTACAAAAATGCAGGAGATGATAGCCATTCCTACCAAAAAGACTGCTTTGATCATCTTGCATTTTAAAAGGGGAAAGGCAGCAGTGGCTCTCTTGTTTTATAGATGAGATGAGAGGAGACAGTCAGAGTGATTAAGACCAAGTTTGGCTCAGCAGCCATGGGTAAATGAAGCTGAGGTAGTGGGTTTTGATAATCCTTCCTAGCACTTCTTTGAAGTTGTTTATTCCTAAGCCAACCTGGATCTGACTCACTAAAGGTCACTGTGGCAGATCTTATGCTTCCTCGGAGATGCTTTTGTTGTTAGGATGACCTTCAGCAAACTTCAGTTCAGTGGTGTAGCTACTTTAAAGCAGGATATGTTCGAATAACAAGCAACACCAGCCTGTAAAAGATCCAATCTACCCTAGGAGCATGTGCAACCACTCTGATGTGTCCATCCAGAAACAACAGAGCCTGCAGACACACAAGGAGCACCAAAGGAACTAGCAGCACCAGGCTGATCCTTGCCAGGATCAGCTGCTGTTCATATTTTTATGGAAGACTTCCTGGCTCTTACTTCAGGAGTGTGATGGATCATCAGCACAGGGTGACTCACTCCATGCTGAGCAGCCAAAGCTCCCCACCTCTTGGTCCCTAATTTATCACATACATCTCATCCTAGCTGTCTGCAACTGCAGAGGCGTTGTCACTGCAGATCAGGCTGGGAAGAAATGGTGAAACGAACAATGTTTTTGCTTAGGTTTCCTTGTGTCTACATCTGATCTCATATTTAACACTGGACTGGACAGTCGTTGCAAATCCCTCTGGCTCTAAAATCTGCTCATTTCACTGAAGGCACTACGTGGAAAGTATTCATCCTTCTTTAGTATATAAATATATGAGTATAGATATACTCACATATGTATATATATATGTTTAAATATCTATGCCTGTATGCATGCATATGCATTTTATGACCCATACCCTATACAGCTATAAATCTATAATCTCTTCATATTTTCCCAAGAGTTAAGCTGCAGTTTATTCATGATAAAATATGAAATAATGCTCATAACTTCCCTGTGTAGTATGAGTGGGATTTTATTTCAGTTAATGTTAGCCTACTTAAAAAAAATGTAAAGCTTAGACTGGGCTTCTCTATAATCAATAAAGCAAGAGGCACATCCAGAGGGCAGTTTGGCTGAAATGTTTCAGTATTCCAGAATCACAGAATCACAGAATTGTTAAGGTTGGAAGGGACCTCTCGAGATCATCTAGTCCAAATCCCTGCTCAAGCAGGGACATCTAGAGCACGTGACACAGGGTGGCATCCAGGTGGGTTTTGAAGATCTCCAGAGAGGGAGATTCCACAACCTCTCTGGGCAGCGTGTTCCAGTGCTCACAGGAAAGAAGCTTTTCTTCACTCATGGAACTTCCTGTGCTTCCATTTGTACCGATTACCCCTTGTCCTGTCACCGGCCACCACCGAGAAGAGTTTGGCCCCATCTTCTTTGCATGCTCCACTCAGGTATTTAAACATGTTGATCAGATCCCCTCTCAATCTTCTCTTCCCTAGACTAAAAAGGCCCAGTTCGCTTAGTCTTTCCACATAAGATAGATGCTCCAGTCCCTTAATCATCTTCATCACTCTACAAATAGATTGATTAGATATAGGTGTCAAGTGGGAGTCAGGGTGGAATAAATTGGAAATGGCCTGGATGAAATTCAGATGTAGATTCAGGCATTAGCTGTCTTCAGCACTGGTGTACTAATATGATCTGAGTCTGTAAATCCCCGTTAGAGTCATTAGAGACCTACTCAATGCAGTCAAATGGAACCTGAAGAGTCATACAACCAAGTAAAATAGGCACCCACCAGCTGATGAGCTGAATTTTGTCATTAGGTTCCATTGACTTGACTGGCAAGAGGCAACATGCAGTTGCCCAAATTCACATGGGGAGTAATAACCCGAGGCACCAGTCAGATTAGGGGTTGACCTGCTGGAAAGCAGCTCCACAGAGAGGGTTTTGGGAATCCTGGTTGACAACGTTAACCATGAGTCAGCAATGTGCCCTTGTGGCCAAGAAGGCCAATGGGATCCTGGCCTCTATCAGGAGGAGTGTTGCCACCAGGTTGAGGGAGGTTATCCTTCCCCTCTACTCAGCTCTGGTGAGACTGCATCTGAACTACTGGGTGCAGTTCTGAGCTCCTCAATACAAGAAGAATGTGGAACGTCTAGAGAAGGTGCAGCATAGAGCGACAAAGATGATTCACGGAATGGAGCATCCATCCTATAAGATATCCTATCCTATATTTTGAAACACTGGCTTACAGACTTGTTCACAAAAGGCCATCCTTCTCCATTTAAGTTTAGTCTCATATTTTTAGTTACAACCTTCTTTAGACTCTTCCAATCTACTGGGTGAACAACACTTGATTTTAATATTTACCATTTATACTTTTGGTGGAATATTTGATTACAATATAGTTACTGTTTACCAATAATTATTAGTTCTGACCATAGAAAGAAGCAGGTATGGTCATAGTTGAAAAAATAATCTTCTTTAATTAATTAATTAATAATATTTCCTAATTAATTAATATTTCCATGGTTCTTTGAGATCAACAAAGATCTCTTTACATGCAAAGTAGAATGTTTGCTGTTTGGAAGAACAGCAGAAACCTCACAGTTTCTTTTCCTGGGACACTGCAGGCCCTCTCATAAAATCTGGTGGAATGACACCCCAAGCACTCCTCAGTCACAAGATGCAAAAAAATATGGAGATTCTGGCATTTCCCTTCCTAGCAGAGGCATTCCACAGCCCTTACGTCTCCGGGTGAAGAAGCTGAGGTCATTGGTGTGATTCAGCAGTGATGAATTCTGCAGCACAGGGCAGGGCTCTCAGAAGGTTGAGTTGATGATTGGACAGCAGACTATAGTGATGGTAAAACCACATGCTTCTCTGCCAGGGCTGCTGGCAACAAGAGTTCAGCGTAGGAGAACTACGGCTGAGCAAAGGCACGATGCAATGGGCGGGCAGTCATGGAGAGCGTGGACATTTCAACCAGAGCATGAAGTTCAACTTAGGGCCATTGCATCTGTCAGCTGTTCTCAAGGCTTAATGTAAAACCCGCTGACCTCAATACAAAGATTTCTATTGCTTTCCATGTGGCAGGCTTTGAATTGGTCCCTCAGCACTAGAGTTTTGAAAGGATGAAAAAAATAGAAATTTTCACCTGAGTTTGCCCTATCTATGCAACCTGCCAGGCACTGAGTTTAGCTGTGGGTTTCTATTTTGCAGAGTGGTCTCTAATCTCAGCTCTGACATTTTTATGTCTGCAAAACAAATGAAATACAATCAAAAGCCATGCAAGTATCTAGTGAATTTGTATATTCTCCAAATTCTTGGCATGTTGGTGTGGGGGCACACAAAAAAATAAAAAAAAATCAAATTGAAACTCACGTGAAACTATCTATGTTCACCTTGTTGGAAACCAATGACCTTTCTTTTCCTTTCTGCTGACCCTGAATAGTAACTCAAGACAACTGCGGTTATTTTCATTTTCAATTTCCAAACTTCCACTTCATTTTCACTGTCCAAACTCTCTCAAAGGGAAGGAGGAAAAGAGGTGCTATTACTTCAAGAAGAAATACAGAGGTGCAGGGGAGCAAAAATGACTTGGCTGAGATTGTCCAGCCTATATTAACACTTACACTAACAGCTGGGATCTTAGTTCTCTTGTACATGTGCATATTGCGTGCTACTGTCAGATGCAAGTACAGAGAAGTGGGGAATAATGAGG
>VZSV01000002.1:18409224-18420466 GCA_013398735.1 Nothocercus julius
CTTTTCTTTTCTTTTCTTTTCTTTTCTTTTCTTTTCTTTTCTTTTCTTTTCTTTTCTTTTCTTTTCTCTTGTAGATATCATGGCCTGTTTCCATGGCACATGAAGTGTGTGACATGTGATATAAATACCATGACCGGGTCCTGCACTGACAATTGCACTTCTGGAACAGTGGAAAGAGTAGCTCAAATCAAAGTTGTAAGTGGAGATTAGGGGACTGTGACAATTTCCCTTGGCTAACTCCTTACCCTGAACTTTTCAGCAGACCTGCTGGGTTTTAAATATATGTTATGGTTCCCATGACCTGCAGATAACCCAAAACGAGGCGTCAGCGTGTCAGGGCATGCACAGATAGGAAAGCATTTGATTTTCTAAGCTCGTATGTGGCAGGGAGCAGCTTAGGGAACCATTCGATCATCCTAATTCCTAACCCTTCCTGAAACAAAAGGAGAGCTGTGAAAAGCGATTAAGGATTGCCAGGCTCACCTTGAAGACAGAGACGAGCAATATCAATAGCATGAAAACTATATTATTTGCCTAGGACAGAAGAGATGTACTTATTAGTCCCTGCATTGATGACACGAACATAAGGCAAGAGGAATCCCATAAAAACTCATGTCCAGAAAGCAAAGTAAAGACAGTATGCCAGTGTGCAGAGAAATAATCTAGTAATGTTTGAGGTGCCCCAGTGCATTGAAGACATCTTCAAAAGAATGGCAGATATGACACAGGACCTGCAAGAAAACAGTGCAGCTCTGGACTGACAGAGATAAACTTAGTCAGTGATACACTTAGCATGTCTCAAAAGCCAGTGGTTAACCATGAGGGTCACCTCATAGCAATCTATACATTTGGTAGACCTTTTTTTTTTCAGTATTTTTTTCCAAAGAGCATCAGGGATTTTCTTTGGAAACTACATATTGCATGGAGGGAACTTGCAGGTAAAGATTCATGAAAATTAATCTTTTCAAGGTACAGCTATACCTAACTCTCATTGACTTTAGTGAAAGAGGAAGGGCTATGTATACCTGAAGACTAACACCAAAAAGGAATGAATTTTACTTGCACTTCCTAAGTGTCTTTCTTGCAGCTGGGATTGGCCATACTCAAGCAATGCACTTATTCCTTTGGCAAAAGAATCTCCTCCACCTGCATTTGCTTTAAGCTGTGCTTCATTCTGCCTTATTACCATCTTAATAAAAATAATAATATTAAGGTCTTCATTTCATTCTGTAGGGTTTGGGATTATTAGACTGGCAGCCAACCAAACTCTTTGCTGTAAATTACAATGCGAAGGTTATGTGCAAATGATATCGTGCTCCTTGGGTTACAAGAAAAGGGATTTTTCATAGGCATACAAGGGAAATTATGTGTTTTTTAAATAAAAGAGGTTAGCTAAAGTGCTACCTTTTTGTGACCCAGAACTGCCCAATAGAACAAAGCTTTTAAAAAATCATTTTATTTTGCTTTGTTTTCCTCTGGTTAGGAATTGGAAAATATTCTGCTATCACAGCATACATGCCAGTGTGAGTCCAGTGGTTGTGGTCACTCTTGTGCTTTTCTTGTAGCGGGTCCAACATTTAGTATTTTATTTCCTGAACAGCCAGCTCCAGGAGTCATGTGATTGTGTGAGATTCTAAGACAACTCAGAATTTTTTTTTTCCCCACAAAAAGATTATATTTCTTCCTAGCAAGAACAAAACAACACTTTAAAACAGCTTTTCCTAGAGCCTATATAATAAATTTTTTTTTCCCCCATGATGATGGCAGAATCAATTCCTTCTCTGAGATATTGGTACCTAAGCAAATGAAAGTTGCCTAGCTATGTCTCAGCTTTCAGGTGTGTCATGCTATGGTGAAAGGACCAGCACCAATATTGAGAGGTCAGGGCTTTATATCCATTCCTGATGCTGTCATGCATAACCCTGAAATAAATGTAAACTCATATATGCTTCAGAGGTAGCATTTAGAGTACAGTTCTCTGCATTTCTTAGCATGCAGATCTTCCTAACAGACACCACAAGTCCATAGTGAAGGGCTTTGTGCGAACCTAAATAAAGTCTGTCTCTCCTTTAATGAATTTTTAATGACTTCTTCATTAAAAGCAGATCAAAAAGGGCAGGAAAATTCAGTATGCTACCCGGGTAACATAATGGGTCAGTGGCAGGAGATTTTGGCCTGCACCTGCCAAACCACATTCCTGACTTCAGCTATGGAAATGCTTTTGAATAAGGTCCTTTCATGGTCAACTGGACATATCAAACCATTTTTTTTTTTTTTTTTTTTTTAGTTTAATGCTCTGTCTGGTGAGGTTTCTGAACTCTGAATTTCGCACTTCCATTTCCAGTATTAATGACCCTGACTTGAACAACAGTATTTTTTGATCTAATAATAACAGGGTTAGCGACACACAAATTATTGAGAAGAATTATCCCATTTCCGTTGACTCTTGCACTCAGTTTAGCAACATTGGGCTCTGCTCATGGTGCTCTAGAATCAGTGAACTCACTCCATCCAGTTCGGTGAGTGTACTGCAGGTCTATGTGCTGACATATCAAGTGGATGAGTTATACATTCCGCTTTAAAAGCATTAACTTTGTTTGCAGTAGCATTTGTTGTCAGCTTTGGACTTTTGCTGGCTCTGTCAAAAGAAAAGGTTGTTCTGCTCTATCATCTGTCTCCTTAAGCTTACAGTCTGAAAAGTATCAAGCTTTGGTTCTTCATGGCTTGTTTAAATTACCAGGGAATTGTGTCACTGATTTCAATGAGGGCAAAATTAGGGCATTGAAAACTAAATCTATTAATCTATCCCCACCACCTCCTTAAGAAAGTTATAGACATGGGCCAAAAAGGCTATAAAAGCTTTTGAAAGAACCTAAGGCATAAATCCTTGAAGTGTCAAAGCTGCAATTTGGCGGAATGAGAAACAGAGCAGCTCCCTTCATTTTCAGAGCGTGGCTGTCCGAGGAAGCCCTCTGAAGTGGTCAAGCTCCTCACAGGAGTTGATTAGTGCCTTTCCAAACTTCTGTTTGCAATGAACATAAAGTGCGTTCCTAAGTTGCCGCTCTCTCATTACCAATTTGAGGTTAAGGGAAATTAAAAAAAAAAAAAAAAAGGAAGAAAATGAAAAAAAAAATTCCTTTGATTCAATTTCCTTTTGCTAAGACTTCCTTAAATATTATCATTATCTGATGTTTATTTTACTAGGATTGGAAGGGGCAATTGTGGTCACACATTTGACTGCTGGTGTCCAGAGAGAATCCTGGCCTGCAATTACTAGATCCTGCTCAAATTTCTGCAATTTAAAATGAAGCAAACCTTTTGTTTTATAGTTTCTGACTCTGCCAATGCCCTTGAAAAGCTGCAATCGTACCTGGTTACAACTGCTGGCCACTTAAGATCACTGGGAATATTTTTCCGAGTAAACTGGGATTCTACCATGTTTTGTTTAAAGCAGGACTGGGTCAAATGTGTTCATTCTGCTATTTCCCAAGGTCACCCAAGAACTCTGCCTGAGCAAACCCTCTATTTACGGCACAGGAGTTGGGACTGAGACACTACAGACAGCTGAGACCGTCGGAGAAATATCCAGACAGCGGGGCATGCTTCAGCTGACATAAATTTAGAGATGCTTACTTTGACCATATCAAAAAATTCAATGGCATTTCCCGCATCAACTCTCTGGGATCAAGTATGATTATGCTATTTATTTACCAGCACTTATTTTGCAAAACTCTCACTCCACAGATAATAATGTCCCCAAAGAAGTAGCTGATCTGAACAGAGCTTAGGAAAGGGATTTCCCAACTGTGAACAACTTTGTCCTGTTGAAGCTTATGCTTGATTTTTGTTTAGAGTACCAGAGAAATAGAAGCGAGAGTTCCATAATCCTGTAATTCTCCAACTAGCTACAGGGCATTCATTATATCTGTTTAGACCACTGAGAATTTTTTTGACTCTTCTATGAAATGAGGAGATTCTTGAGTGTTTCCTATGCAAATTAATGTTCCTATTGACCTGGAGAAAAAAAAAAAAATGTGCATGCAAATCTGGATGTGTAAATTATAATTATAATTTTAAATTATATTATTTATTTATTTCATATGAAATAAATATTTTTTTCTGAAAATAATAAATGCACATGCAAATTAGCATATACAATAAAAGCATGATTCTATAGTTAGATGTAATATAGCAAGATAATAAGCATTTAAAACCCATCTCCTTGCCCCGGTTCCATCTGCCATTCCCTCCACTTTTACTAAGTTGTATGAGTGTGTAAAAAAATCCAAGTTGAGTGGAATGTTAGAAAAGATGGTATTGATGGTATTGAGAACAGTGTAACTGCTTGTGTCTGTGGATTTTTAGTGCTGCTGGCATAGGTTTTCTTGCCTATATTGAGGTTATATTGAGGTTAATTACAGCCCTCTGGAGCAATCTTACACATCAGGACAGTAAAGAAAGAGAGGGTAATATATAGATTCAAAGATCTAAAAGCAAATTTCAAGGGAGTTTGTGAATCTGATACCTATCTCAAATCTTAGACCTGTCTACATTGTAGCCCACCTCAAGTGGCATCTACTTCCATCTCCTGCTCAGTGCAGGGTCAACACCGAACTCAAAGCTGTTTGCTCAGGGATTTGGCCAATAGGGTCTTCAGCTGCAAAGGTAACCTGTTCCTTTATTTAATAATTTTCACAGGGCTTCCCCTCTCCATCCTCCCCATCCCTGATACTGAGGCACAACCCTCCCTGTTTCCGTTTTTCTCTAATTTCCTTGCTGAGGACCCCAGCAATGAGCTTGGCATCATCCTCTCATCAACCTCCTCTTAGGACTATGAATGCAAGAAGGCTGGTGACAGTGTGCATGTGCTGAACACATTCTTGGTCCAGATATCTTACTGAGGTCTCAGGTCTTTTCCCATCTTTCTCTCAATAAGTGATGAGTCCCCTCCATCAACTCTCTCCCTGTTTATACAAAGACATTTCTGCACAGTTTAAGGCTCAGCATCTGATGTGATGCTTTCTATAGAGAAGGGTTGTGAAGGCCTTTGTGCTGGAAGATTCAGTACTTTGGGGACAGTCACTATGTCATGTCTGTCATCCAGGTTGCATATGATAGACTCCTGAGCTCTGTTCTCCACCCACATGTTCACAGATAATCCAACATAGCAGCATAGATGATCTTCAGATCCCTCAAAGTACCCGTCAGAGGTTAGTCAGTGACGCTGATCAAGGAATTTGACCTTACAAATGCCCCTGGAAGGGCTGTATTTTGTAGATGCAGCTTTTGAGCCCAAGATATACCCAGGCTGAGAGCCAGTGCGCAGGTCAAGAGGTCTGGTGTGCTTAAAGCCACTCAGACGCTTACATTTTAGCTGGGAGTGAAGACACAGTCAATCGGCCATTTTGCCAAAATATTCTCTTGTCTTTACCTCATAAATCTAACCAGCAGACCTTAGTTCTCCAGTTCTCTTAGTATATATAATATTGAACCCTACAAGCATTCAACACTTTTACCCAATGCTTACAGTACCGAGTAGCTCTTTGAAGCAATGATCAACCAAGGGGATGGGGAGAGAATGGGTTATGAAAACAGCTATGATTAATGTATTTGTTTTTTGCTACAGGTTTTCTTTTTATTGCACACAGAGAGAAGATGCCAGGAAATAGCATCAGTTCACTGAGATACCAGTTTTTCCAGCTGAAAACTTGTCAACCTGAGGAGCTGATGCCATGCATGAAGGCAAGTCTGTCAACACATACAGCAGATGGTTGAGTGGTGGTGGTGGTGGTAGTGAGGAGAGGAACAGGGGCCTCCAGAGGGATCACAGAAAGAAGCAAAGAGTAAATAAACGTCTGGGCATGCACTACAGCAACCAGTTTCAGTGGTCAAGGGCACAGGAAAAACAGCTGTGGGAGATCATCAAGAAGCCAATGGCCTCAAAACCATGAGGGAAAAATGGTCTTAGAGCTGGGGGAAGAGTTTGCAGTATATCACTTTCGGCTCTTATGATGATAGGGCTCTAAATAGTAAAATTTACATTTTTCTTCAGTTAAGAAGAGTGCAAAAATAGCCATGATAAGAAGTTAAATCAACTGCTAGAGTGCCTCAGAGCAGCTCTCTGCAGCAGCTGAGCAATGTCAATTTTCCACAGCCAGCAACGCTGAAATCTGACCCTTCCTACAGTTATACTGCCAGAATTTGTGCCCTATTCAGTCTAACAAGGCTACACTGATTTCCTCAAATGAAGCTCTGCTCTCCTCATTTTAATAGAGTTGTAAAGATTTTACCCTCACTGAGAAGCTGAGTTTGCTCGGGGCTTACTGATGGGCAGAGCAGGAGTGATTCTGACCCTCCTGGTTCACACAGAGCTCCCCTGATACGCACCTGCTGACTGTCTTGCCTATCCAATCTTTCATCTTATCAATCAAGAACGTTTCATACGGACTCCTACACTTTTGGCAATTCATAGGTCATCTTCCACATGAAGCGCATGAGGCAGTAGCCAATCCATCCAGCTGGAAGAGGCAATAGCAGGAGAAAATAGCCACTATGTGCCTAATCTACAGCACCTCAGCCCAAAGCGAGGGAAGAGGCAGCGGCATATCTGAGATGATTCTGAGTGAGAGCATCCATGACCACAGACATAAGAAACCTACAACTACACCAAGGACAGCAATGATTTCTTTTTTCTTGCCAGGAATCAATAAAACTTATTGCTCTGTCATACACTTATTGCATGGCCTTAGATAAGTCACCTAAAAACCCAAACATTGCAAATGTTTAATGCGATAATGCTAGCCAGGTGTCCAAGAGCTTGGCAGATGTAGGCTTCAGTACGTAGCAGTGCTTACTAAGTATAATTCATACATGATGTTACGTCACTATAGCTGATCGTAAGAGTTTTCTGTCTTCGGAAATAATTGCTTTTCTTCCTCAGAATGCCTCCAGTGTTAGATGCACCCATTTCTCGAGGCTGGGAAAAGATGCAGAGCACAATCCCTTACTTTCAGAAACCTGTACATTGCTCCTGTCTTCATGCTTCAAAATCTTGGCACCCCTAAGAGCAGAAAGGCACAGGTATGGGTTGGGGTTTGTTTGTTTTTTGGTGGGGGGTTGTTTTGCTTGTTTTGTTTTGTTGTTTGCTGCCCTGTTAGGGACCATGCTGCAGTTGCCAAGGTTCGCAGTTGTGTTGTGTGTCCCTTCGGCAGCCCCATGGCATCACTCGCATCTCGTGAGGAGCAGGGAAGGGTTTTGCCTATTGCAGGTGTCAGCGAGGTCATCAGCTGCTCTGGCAAGGGATGCCCAGAGGCCTGAGGTCACCTCTTGGCAGGTGGAACAAGGTGCATCTGAGCTGCCCAACCCACAGATCTTTCCTGGTGCTCCAATTCCAGCGAGCAATCACAAACACTATTCCCTGTTAGCTTTCTTTAAAGAAAAATTGAAGTAAGAATGCCCCATTTACCTCTGGTGAAGCCTTGCATTCTTTGATATATAAATATACACATATATTTATTTTATGATGATTGTATATTTGATTACAGCATGGAAATCCGTCTTGGGTTTTTTTGGCAACACCTGCAAAACAGAAGGCTCATAAAAGCGGGTGGATCTGTTTTTCATGTTGTGTACGTGCGTGTTTTGTTTTCCAAACTAAGCTGAGACTGTTGTTGCCTGGGCTTTGCCTTTACCCTTGTGGAGATCATCTGAGAAAAGGCAGGAAGACAGGAGCCATGCTGAGGGAAAGCAGCAGGGCTGATACATCCCAAGCAGCATGTCTCTGCAGTGGAAAACATTGCTGTGCAAACTGTCATCGCCCGAGGCTGATAATGAAGATGAAGACGGGAGGTTGGAGAACGGGGAAGGCAGCAGATGAGAAGAGGGGGCGGTGAGGCCTCGAATGCTGTACCAGGGACTGGCTGGATATTTAACTCTTACTGGACTTGCTGCAAAGGGGACAAGTCTGTCCAACCAGGTCCACCTCCCTACAGCTCTCACCTGCTCATCCCTTGTCTCCTAACACACTTCCCAAAGCAGAATGATGTCCATCCCCATAATCCGAACCAGGACATCAATGCTATGATCCTATCTCCTCCACTCTATTGCTATAAAACCCCTTTTTCACCAAAGTTCAGTTATCCTCCTCAGATTGCTTCTAGATGCATGTAGGAAGAGTCATCCTAAAGTGCTCTGGATCTCCTGAGGACTATGAAGGGGACCTAAATGACAAGCTCTGATGAGATACCTTCCATTTGGACAGCTACAGCTCAATTAAATAGGAAACTGTGCTAACATTAAGTCCTTATTGGTATTTAGTGCTGTTGCCTGTGGGGTGGAGCACTGAGCTTTCCCTTTGCTCACTGCTGCCTTCCCATGCTGAGATCCTGGGAGGAGTCACTTTTTGAAGTGAGGAAGGTGACAAGTGAAATGGAGCAAGTTTATGACTATTTCTCTGACTGAATATGGGCTCACACATGGATGCAACCTCCCATGCAGATGTTTTTGAAAGTTCAAGAAACATGTTGCAGAACCTAAGAGCTTTGCATGAGGACGTTATTTATTTTTCTGACCTAAGTCGCATCCAGATCTTTTTCAGAACAACAGATTTGTAACATCTCACCATCAGGGTTTTCCTACACTTTCAGCTTTGTTGGAAGCAAAATTCTCACTCTTTCTTCTTCCAGTAATTTTATGCTCTACAATTCCAGATGCACATCTGTGTTTAACAGAGAAAAATCAGGTTTCCAAGAATCTACCATAAGACTTGAAGCTCCCTCCTGTCTCTGCCATAGCCTGTCTCTCCCAACAGGTCTAGTATCACAGAAAAGAAAAGATCATCTCTTGAGGTCCTCAGTAGCTAAGATCACAGGTCACACAGTATAAACCATGGTAGGAGCCTTGAAGCATTAAAAAATTCTGAGTCCATTCAGTTGGCACATGGAGACCTGAGGATACTGACCTCACGCAATATTATGTGGCAGGAGTTTGATTCAGTGAGCCAGAATGGGAAGGAGTAAAAGAAAGCACTGATACCCACTCATTTTCATAAAATTATATTTAATGCAGATGAGGACAATATCAAAACAAATTCCTTGTGTTTTATACCCTGAAATACCTACAAAGCATGGAAAACAATGATTAATCCCAACCTACCTTGGATAGCCTCTACTATGCAATAGAAAAACTAAAACATTATTATGTGATTTGTTGGCAGCTGTTCCCATGAAAAGGTTCAAATCCTGAACTCAAGTTACGTCAACCGGTAACCAGGCATAACTCCACTATAAGCAAGGGTGTGACTTTGAACAGACTCTGGATCTGGCTTGAGGACACTGGGTACATCTGCACTTCCTACTGCTTGACTGAAGTTATATTGCCTGATAAAGTCACTCTAGGGGAGATAGAGGGAGGAAAGGGACTAAAGTTAGGGGCAGAGGAGATTTTTGGCTCCTCAGGAGTAGAGGGAGGACCATATCTTCTTAGTGTATTTATACTTTACTAAGATTGAACTCTCCACTGAGCTGTACTTCTATGCTTGTGCCCCTTTCTGATAGCAGTAATGGAAAATGTACAGAGGAACATCATAGGGTGATTAAACATATGGATTTTTTTTTTTTTATATACAAAGAACGTAGAAACACATTAAGACATCAGCATGGAAAAGAAGGAATTGGTGCAGGATATGATAGGAAGATATAAAATCAGAAGCTGAATGGAGAAAATGACCAAATAATGATTGTTTCTTCCAATAGAAGAACCATGATATAATAAAGCGCATGGGTGGTTCAAAAAAAGAAAACCACATGGAATTAGTGCTCCTCACAGCATGCTTGGAACTCCTTTCTGTAGGGTGTTGTGGCTGATAAAATTTAAGTGTCCAAGAATATACATATATATAACAGATTCATGGTTCAAGAAAATCTTTCCTTTTTTATGGCTGGCACTACATTTGCATCTATAGTCCCCAGAGGAGGTTAGGACTCTGCTGTGTCTTTAAACATACAGGAAAAAAACTGTTCATGCCCTATAGTGTGTGGGTTAAAGGATCTGAGGCACAGAAGATATTTCAGATTGCTTTGGGAAGGAAGACTCTGTTCCACATTCCCCAGATGTCCATATTCAAGCCCATTACAGGCCTTCATCAAGCTCTAGGGCTCTCTGAAGGGTGAAGATGCTGTCATCTACCCACTGTGCAGGTGCAGTCGTGTCGTAGCATTGACATTAGGCAGATAAACTGGATTCAGGTCCTGCCTTGAATGATCCATGGAATAATTAGCAAACAAGCCAAAGGGATATGTTGGATGTCTTAACTCTAATTGCCCTTAAAACAATTCCCAACTTTCAGTCATCCTAATTCTCTCCAAACACACCAACAGGCAGAGGGTGCACACAATGCCTTTGCGCACTCTAAGATACGCTTCCTCAGATCTTATTGAAATTGTCTGGACAACACAAAAAACACTCTGGTTTATCAGTAGTTTATATACATCCAATCACCAATTATTTCCCCAGCAACTACATGCCTATATATCTTCTGCAATCAAGATGTCAGTGGCCTAGATAAATTATTGAGGATGTGTCAGAATTAAGAAATGAACTGATCTACTCATTCTTCATTGATCTATGTTACCAAAGAACTAGCCATTAGCCTGCAAAACTGGGAACACTTCCACATATGAAGAGCAAACCGTTCCACAAAATTTAAAATACTATATTTATAAAACCACCCACATACTTTACTCTTGGAAAGATCAGGAATTTGTGATGTTCACAAGCATTGGCAGCAGTAATTTTCTTCTTGGAGTGGCAGCAGAGCAGGAATTTGGAAGAAAATCACATATGTATTCACCATGCTGTTTCTCGGCCTTTTGCAATATGGAGTGACCGGCTGGCCACACTGACTGCTTTACCGGATGCTATGAAGCTCTCCGCTGTACTAACAATGTGATCTTGGTGGCCTTGGGGTGAAACTGGTGTGCATAGTGAAGATGCCTTTCATACTGCTATCCACAAGCTGTGCACTCACACACGTGCAGGCACACTCATACAAACACGTGAACAAAAACAGGTAGATCACATTTCTCCCTTTCCTCCTTTCAGGTCATCAATAATCTTTACTTAAACCCAATTTCCCTTGGCTTGTTTTATTAACACACACAGAAAAAGTCTTGAGAATACTATTCTTTCTCATAGTATTGCCCACTATAATTGTTAAAAAATAATAATAAAGAAGGGAAGGGAA
>VZSV01000002.1:18434580-18451030 GCA_013398735.1 Nothocercus julius
GAAAGGAAAGGAAAGGAAAGGAAAGGAAAGGAAAGGAAAGGAAAGGAAAGGAAAGGAAAGGAAAGGAAAGGAAAGGAAAGGAAAGGAAAGGAAAGAAGAAAAAGTGCTGCTTTGTTCCATTATGGATCTTTAAATGGTCCCCAGAAGAGAACTTGAGATAATGTCCTGCCATGACTCCAAGATGAAACTCTCCGGCAGAATGTTGTTCAGTGAGGGAGTCCTGGCATACTGATATCTTGTGAGAGATATCCAGGTAAAAATTCCAGTCCTAACCCTAGGTGAATGACACAAAGCGAGGCTTGATTAGGCCACACTGCCCAGATAGACAATAAAGAAGAGGAACTTGCTTCTCCAGTTATTAAGTTTGGCTGAAAGATCCTCAAGAAGGTTCCTATCATGCCTCTGTTACATGGCCATGTCTGTGCAGGAAGTTTATTTTCCTCTGGCATGGAAAAATAGGAGTTATTAAACATAAATAATCATAAATCAAGATAGAAAGCTAAAATTAAAGCAAAAAAAAGTGCATGCTAAAAATCTAGAGAAAATAATCCAGTTTAAGTCATAAAAAATAAGAATGACCATTCTGAGTCTCACCAAATATAGTCCATCGGCCTGTTTCCAGCAGTGGCAAGTAGCAGATGGTTTAGGGAATAGTACAAAGAACAAGACATACATGGAGTGATACTTCTCCCAGGACTCCCCTTCCTTACACATATGGACAAGTGCACATAGAGCTTTTGTAAATTTATTGCTGAGGGAGATTCATGAGCCACTACTAGTAGCTGTACTTTTGCATTTAAAGGACCTTGAAGGATTTTACTTCCATAAACGTATCTGACAGCTTTTGAATCCATAGATTCTTTTTGTTTCTTTTTGACATTTGTATTTTGTACCGATTTCGACTACCTTTTAATCTCTCAGTCAGACCATATTTTCCTGCTATTGTTTTCAATCACTTTTAGCATTTCCTAACTTGAAGAGTTCTTCTACCACGGGAAAAGTTCTTCACTTTGTTTCTTACCTCCTTATCTAGACTATTTAGGAATATGCTGAACAGTTCATGTCCTAGCATAGATCTTTTTGTTGATCATTGGTTATCTCCCTCCAGTGTCAAAACTCATCCTTTATTCTTACCCTTTTTTACCTATCTTTTGCCCACAAATTATTCTTTTCATTCTAAGTATTTCATTTTGATGATTGTGTTTTCATGGTTATTACTTGCTGTAAAACAAAACAAAACAAAACAAAAACCCTGAAATTTAATTTCGAAGCAAAAATATGTATTTATCTCCTCTCCTCAGTTGTTTCAGATGTGATGTCTTGCATATCTGTGGGATACATCTTGCACATCTCCTGTGCAACAGTTTTTTGTTAAAAGGAGTGATGCTGAAGAGCCATTTTTTTGGGAAATTTTGTAACTGCAGACTGAACACAATTTTCAACATCACTGCATGGCTCAAACATGAGCTGGGGTAGATTTGGAGAGGCAGAAGGTGAGACATTAGAAACATCTTAAGTATGCTGCTAACATGGATTGAAGAAACTGAGCAGAGAAGAACTTTAGAGGAAGATACTATCTGTACATTGCAATACCTAAATACTTATATTAAGAGGACTGCAACTTTGAGACACAGTTAATGACAGCTCTGATGGAGCCAGAGCCCTGTTGGAGACGTGTCATTTGTTTTCCCTGAGATATCTGGGCAGCTGACATGTAGCACAGGCTGTACAGACATCCAGCTTTCACTGCTCTGGCCTTTCTAGTGAGTTATCACAAAGTGCGTATGAGCTCGGGAGCTGATTTCCCAAAATGCGTGGCAAGCTGCCATGCACCTGAGTGTGGAATGGCTCTGACCACTTAATGAGCATTTCAGTTACTAGAAGGCAGAGAAAAATATCTATAGAAGGTGTTTTATCAGAGAAATGAAAGAGGGAGGTGAAAGAGGAGCGAGGATGTTGTTGGGGGAGAAAAAGAGTAGAAAGAGAGTAATAGAGAGAGATAGAAATGGAGAGAAATAGAAAAAAAAAAAAGTAAAGACAAGGAAGCATTGAAATTATAAAAATACATAATCTTACATTTCACATTTGAATCCAAGGCGTTATAAAAAGGGATATGTTAGGAATTTGGGGGCTAAAAATAGACTGAAAGCAGTACTTAACCTGCCCTTTTTCTTCATGAACCGCAAGTGGAGTTCATGGAAAGACTGACTGATATAACATATTTATAGTTTGTACTGGTTTATTTTTGACATTCTCGCAGCGCTTACAAGTTGTGTTTGTGACCAGACTGCCAACCATTGTACAGACACTTAGCAAAAAAAGAGTTCTTGTTCCAAAGACATTAGTCAAAGTGTGTCACTCAACCTCATTTCCTTACCTGGTCAGCTTCAGTATCTGATTCTAACACTGCCCAACACCAGTTCCTTTAGATAGTAGGAAAGAACCAGCAGGTTATGGGATAACCCATCTCCAGGGAAACATTTTTCCTGTTTCACCATAATTTTTGCTTGGCATTAATTCTCAAGACTAAGAATTAAGGGTTTTTTTTCCAACAGTGCACATTTTTTTATTTATTTTTAAGGATCATTCAGGATAATTTTATTACCAGGATGATTTTCCCAGTCTTCTTCTGAGTCCTGATGGGCTCCTGGTCTGTATACTCCTCTTCAGCCATGGGTCTCCAAAGGCAGTGATAAAAGCTGAGTTAAGGTTTGCTCTGATTGCTTTTGGTGCAAACCAACCTCAGAATCCAAAACTACCATCTTGCCTTTGCATCACAGGACATGAAGAAAAGAAAGGCCCAAATCTACTTTCTTTGCTCTCTCCATGAGTCTCTTCTCTGCAGAAATTGAACCACCTTCAGAAGAATAAGGACAACTGGGACTTCTCTTTTTTTATGTTCTTAATAAAAAGAAAATCTTTGAAATGTTTGGATACCTGATAGTGTGAAGGGTGGAGCTTTGCCAGGAAAACAGGTTTGCCAAGAAAACCTTTGCCAAAGAGTTTGATCATTTCTAAAGTGATTGCATTTTAATTTTGGATGAAAACCCCAAGACCTTGAGGGAAAATGGAGGGGGGTTACATACAGGGAAGCCTGCCAGAGACCCCAGAATTATCACTCACAGACTTTCTGACTCTCTTCAGGACTTCTAGGAGGGTTATTGGAGCCTACACCTTGGAGCTTTGCTGCTTTTAATGCACAAGATGCATGCAAGAAGGCTAGAGAATTGGGTGCTTGGATGCATGGGACTTGCAGGAGTATGGGGTCAGTCATAAAGCATTATTTTGACACAGTTTATGTATCATAAATCTTACTGTTTTTAATTTCTGTCCTTATTTCAGGTTGCCCCCAGTTTTCTTTATTGCCTGGTTCAGGTTTCCAAATGTCCACGCTTTGTGCTAATGTACAAAGGGCTCTGTTGATCTCAGCCAGTTAATATCTGTCAATAAGTGGGAAAGTAATAGCCTTAGATACTAACAGCTTTTGCTTCCCTAAACACTGGAGCCAGTTTCTTCCTGGGAGTTCACTTTATTTATAAAATTGCCCTTTCTCTGTTTCTGCTTATATACATGCATTTATGTGTGTGCATGTGTAAAACTTTCTCAAAAATAACAAGCAACATACAGATAAGCCTCCAGTAATTGCTCAGTAGGTAATCTTATTAAAGCCAGAAAAAAATAATTTCCATTTGCTGGACGCTCTGTGTGAACGAGCAATGATCTGCTATTTAGCATCAAAAGGTTCCATGTTCCTTCAGTGAAAATTTATCTTAAAGACAATAACCTTTCCAAGTGTAGGTTGAATACCATAATTAGGAGATGTTTCTAGTCAGGATTTGAGATGAAAGTGCTATTTGCATGCATTTCTCCAAAGTATAAGGGCTCTGACCTGAAGTACTGATCTGAGTCCAAAAATCAACAGAAGGCTTTGGTCCCTCTCCTTTGGGTTACTGTGATTTCTGTGAATGAGTCAGAGGCTAAAAAGCAGAATTAATTGAAGGTGCAATAAGTGAAATATCAGATCTACTTCCCTAAGACAAATGCTCTGTGAGAGTCACATTGGTTCTTACTTATGTATCTTTTTATTTCTATAGCTTTTGTATTGCAGGTTGTGTGGTGGTCCATGTTCAAACGCCATGTCTGGAACAAGGTCTCTGGAAGGTTGCATCCTTGGAGATATTGACCATGTCAATAGCTACTAAGTAATTTGGTCAAAGACAACCGTTGCCTGTGAGACCTCAACTTTGAAGAAATATAATTGTTGCTGAACTATCTGTCCCTGGCATGTAGCAGAAATATGCAGTTGGCCAGAGCTGACTTTGATTTCACTGAGGTGCCACAGATGACTTTGTTTCAGTTAATTTTCTTAACTTTACATGCTCAGGGTCTCAGTCCAGAAAAGATGTTGCCTGTGGAAGAAGGGGAAAGTCTATAATCAGAGGATTCCCTAAAAGCAGATTTTAAACCCACACATATTGTCAAGAGATTAAGTTCAGGAAGGTTCTTGCAAGTGCTCCACTTGAGCTTCTGGGTTGCAATTTCTGTGATTTCCTGGCCAAATGTGGACATTTCATAGCAGCTACCCACACCATTCTCTCCTTAGAGCTGGTAGCTAGCGGAGTTTTGGCGCAGTTTTATTTTTTTTCCCCTTACACAGAACTGATGAATTATGACCTCCAAATGCTCATGTATTTTTATTGACTCCAAAAGGTACCTGAAATCGTTAGCCCAGGTGGTCACATTGCTCCTGCAGATATTCAAGATATTCACTGCTAGGTGAGCTGAAGCCCATCCCTAATTTCTGCCTCAAATGCAGGTTGGATTCCTTAGTGGGTTTGATTTTTTTTTTTTTTTTTTTTTTTTTTTTTTTTTTGGTGCTATTGCTTGCTATTCCCTTCATTGCTGATACTTAAAAAAAAATCCATTTGTTTAAATTAAACAAAACAAACCTATTATGCAAAATATTTCAAAGTCAGGAGAGGCTTTACACATGGGTCTTCAAGTTTGATCTGAGACTATGATTATTAAAATGTTCTACCAAACAATGTTTTCTCATGAACGAATGCACCAGATATGTTAACCTGAACTGAAGTTCCTTTCCACCAGTAAACTTTGCCTTTGATCCACAAGGTAATGTGTAATGGAAAAGGAAAGGCATGGAAAGAAAATAAAGTGAGAAGGATAAGAACAGACTTTAGTGAAAACAGAGAGGAGAACAGGTGAGTCTCCATTAGCAGGACTCTTAGAGCTGCCCATAACTAATCAGTTCTTCCTGTTAGGGAGTAGGAAGGTTGAACCATAGACACATTTTCACATAGACACATAAATAAATTTTATGTGTGTGATTGCTTCTAAATGTAATGGGTAAGATCCTTGATGGGTAAAAATGAGCCGAAGTGTCATGACATTGGCAAGATTCATCTCATTTCCACCCTCTAAGGATCTGATTTCCCTGCCAGCCAGAGTCTCTTTTTGTATTTATCATTTTCCTAAGACACAGTAAGATTTTTCAGGGCTTGTTTTCAGCCAGGGAGTCACTCACACTCAGAAGTATATTTCCAGCAGGCCTCAGGTGTGCTCCAGTGAAAGCAGGACCATAAAAAGTGGTAGTGAGTGATCAGGAGACAGCTCCAAGCCTAAAATTTATATTTCACCGGCTGCCGTGATGCATCTGTTTTCTGTTTAGGCTTGCACAAGTGTGTTTTTTTAAGTTGGCATTTTTTAAAAGTTGGAATATTTTGTCATTTTCCTCAGTGCAGATGTACAGGAGCGAGGGGGTCTATTCAGCCAGGAAATGGTACTCAGCTCAGAAAGGATAATTTTTTTCCATATTAACGGGTCCATATTAAGATACCCTGAACTTGCGCTTCCAGTCCTCACTGACAGAGACTGGAGTGAGCTGTAATCTCAGCTGTTATAAGTCTTTCTAACATTTCCAATGCATATTTTGCAAAAGCAAACCTACTGGCCACTAGGATTTGTAGAGATCCTTAAGGAAAAAGAACTGGGAATCTGAGAACTCTCTCTCCCCAGTGAAACTTACACTTATTTGACAGAGTATCCCAAGATTGACTTCATCTGACTTGCCCTCTTGTAGTATGAGAGATGGCCTCTTCTCCAGGTTCTGAAGTGGAGCGAATGTGGTGTTAACCATCAACCAGAATACAGACTGCCAACACTTGAGCTAAGAGACAGAAATTTTTAATTGATAGCTCCTTCATCACCCAAAGGGGCACCCAATTTGCACATTGATTTCTCCCCTCCTTTTGTTCCTTGACCTACCAGCACATCAGAAACTTGACTTCTCACAAGGAAAAGAACCGTATTCAAAAAAGAGTGTTTGAGAAAAAAATAGCATATTTCATGTCAACTTGAAAGGAAAGGTGGAAAAGAACTCCCGGTAAATATCAGTGAATTTCGTTTTCAGCTCTCCATCTTTTAGGTTTGGGGTGAAGTATTCTTAGAACCATAAGCTTGCTTCTCCTGAGGTCATTTTAGCTCTTCATCCTCCCTTATAAAATAAACAGAGCTCTACACAGCTACAGGTAAGAAGGGTTTCCATATGAGATCATTCATATCAAATGCAGGATTAATTCCTGCTTATAGTTCAGCTCGAGCTGTGTGACGTTACCCTAAGGATTTCTTCTGCTGCTGTACTCTGCATCATACCTTCTGCCCCCTTGCCATATCCAAGTGTTTTTGGAGGTGAGTTGCAAGCGCTTAGCTAATGTTCCATATTAGTGTTTTGTTTTTGTGGACAGGTCTAACCAAATCACATATTTCAGCAACAGCCTGTCCTTGCCAGTGGGTTCATGGCATACCCCAGTTACTGTAGCATGTCTGCTTCATGCTAACATTTCAAATCAGATTAAACTGGAAACTAAGCAAATTTCCACTGACCTAGACACTCTCCTGTGGAAGGGAAATGCTCTTAGGAGAAGCAGTCAGCAATAATAATTTTGTCTGTCGAAGTTGCCAGACATGCTGCGCTTGGGTCTGAGAGACCCAATTCCTTCCATCCCTGTAGAATCAGAATTTTTTAGCTCTAAGAAAGCATCTTTCCTAACCAGGCAACACTGAAGCAGAATGAATTTCTTGCTGACACGTATCAATAGCTTCTGCCAAATTACACACGATTTAAGACAACTAATGTACTATGTGATGATAGCTGAAGACAAGCATATCCCAAAAGATATATTACTTACCACCTGCCTGGAAGAGAAGCACAAATATTATTGCATAAAATTTGGGTCAGCTTTGCACTTCTAAAATTATGACATATGAGTTTTGGTTGAGTTATTAAGATACTTTCCGTAAGATGCTGTTCTCGTTTTGTCACATTGCTTGTTAGAAAAAGAACCTAAGTTCTTATCCTAAAGGTGACCTGTCTAGAAAATAAATGAATTCATAACAAACTAATAGAAGCAGCAGCAGCAAGAATAATACTAATACTTTAATGAAAAGATCTTTATTTTATATTAATTTAAACAATCTGGAAAAAGGAAATGTTTCTATTTTCTTTACACAGCATCAGAATTTCAAAAAGAAATCAAATCAAAATTTGAAATTGGAATTTCTCAGGAAGTCCATTGCAGCTTGCATCCTGATGACAGAAAGGTTTTTCAGAAAGGTGATTTGCAGTAATGGGTCAGTATCCAAAAAAAAAAAAAAAAAAAAAAAATCTGATCTGTCCTGTACTCAAAAAAACCAGCAATACTCCTCATGAAAAGAAATGATTAAAATGGCATCCAAGTCTGCTCTTCAGAATAGCGCTAGTGACCACAGAGCCAGCTGTTTAATTAAGGCTTTCTTACATATCACTGCATATCACAAGAGATTTTACTCTAGATTACCTTTTGTAGAGCCAGTTGACAAGTAACAAGTCTTTTTGTTTTGTTAAATTATCACAAAACCTGAGAGAAAAAAGTTTTAGTTGATCAAAATGCATTTTATTTTAATAAATTAAAAAGCTAAAACAAACAAAAAAAATAAATGGCAGATAGTCCATGGTCTCAAGAAAAATCCATAATAATCCAGTCACCACAGGCATCTGTTGAGCATACTCTAAAAAACCTCCAAATCATTGGTTCAGAACTTCATTAGCAACTGATGAATAATTTGGCAGTGGAGCAGGAAATAGTGAAATATTTTGGCCTGACCCACGTATTTTGGCTTTACTCACTTTAAGTCAATTATATACAACAGTCAAAAGGGGAAATAAAAATCATTTTAGAGCAATAGTCGACAATGAGGAATGACTGTGTTCAGATCAAATGACTTCCCGAAGGTCAGACAGGAAGTGTTTGGCAAAGGCCAGAATTCAGCCACAGCCCACATGAAGTCTAGATCAAAGTTAGAATTGATGGCTTCTCCTTTCTTTTTTTATTGTGTATGCATGTGTACTGAAGATATTCCTTAGAAGTCAGCCATGTTCACCAAAGACGAAAGAGAAAGGTCTTATTTTTTACTTTCTTCCTCTTGACATATAGCTAAAAGTCTGCTGTGAGCTAAAGGGAGCTTTCAAAATCTGGACATGTGTTTTGTTCCTGAGAAGAAGACTGCATAGCATGGCCAGTGATGAGGCACTTAATGATGGCCATACCCACAAGCACCACCTTAGCTTCTACGTCGTCCAGAATCTTTTCCAGCAGCTTCAGCTCTTGCTTGGACTTGGAGCAAATGATGCTGGTGGAGTCATGGCGCTCAGGACCTGTTTCTGTGGGGACAGAATGATGCGGTAACAGCATGCGGTGAAGTCATGGGGCTGGAGCACACACTGAGGATCAGGAGTGGTGGTAGGATGGGGAGGAGTACACCGGGAATGGGATGGGGTTGCTCTTCCATCGTTCTAGCTCCACTGAACGGCCAGGAATAGAGGCAATACTCATGCAATGCCTTTTTTGCTGTATGTTCATCTGTTCCAACCCCCCTGCTCAAGCAGAGACACATAGAGCGGGGGCATAGGCTGACAGCCAAGAAGGTTTTGAAGATCTCTAGAGAAGGAGACTCCACAACCTCTCTTGGCAGTCTGTTCCAGGACTCTGTCACCTTCACAGGGAAGAAGTTCTTCCTCACATGGAGATGGAACTTCCTGTGTTTCAGCTTGTACCCATTACCCCTTGTCCTGTCACTGGCCACCACCGAGAAGAGTCTGGCCTCATCCTCCCTACATTCACCCCTCAGGTACTTGTACATGTTGATCAGATCTCCTCTCAGTCTTCTCTTCTCTAGGCTAAACAGGCCCAGCTCACTAAGTCTTTCCTCATATGATAGATGCTCCAGTCCCTTAATCATCTTTGTGGCCCTATGCTGGACCCTCTCTAGAAGCTCCACATCCCTCTTGTCCTGGGGAGCCCAGAACTGCACCCAGTACTCCAGGTGCAGTCTCACCAGAGCTGAGTAGAGGGGTAGGATCACCTCCCTCGCCCTGCTGGCAACACCCCTCCTGATGCAGGCCAGAATCCCACTGGCCGCCTTGGCCACGATGGCACATTGCTGACTCATGGTTAACTTGTTGTCAACCAGTACTCCCAAATTCCTCTCTGTGGAGCTGCTTTCCAGCAGGTCAACCCCTAATGACCTTGATGACTGCTGGTAAAACAAGTGAGAACTAGAAGCCATAGGAGATACAATCTTTCCTTTTCTTCACTCTGATGGTGATTTCAACAGGCCAGGTAATATGTTTTTCACGGTATTCCTCCCTCAAAGTCCAAGAAACAACCACAGAGAAGTTCTTAGCATCACCTCAGCTTTGTGAGGTGCTAGTTTCCTCTTCAGGTTGACAAGATGGTAGTGCAATAAAGTCATCATCAAATGTTTTGACTGCTCCCTATTTCCTCTAACATGCAGGTTTTCCTTGAAACAAGACCAGTTGCTGGCGGGGAAACTTCCTCCTGATGGACACTCCTGTCTCAGAGTGTCCTCTCCAAATCTGTTTTTTTTCACTTTCTTTTTTTTTCTTTTTCCCAAGGGAGAGTGCAAAGAGGAAAGAAATGAGGGCGACAAAGAACCTCAATTTCACATGTAAAACAGCCAGTAAACACCAGCAACTCGCTAGATGTCACTTTACAACTGGAAACAGAGAACATCCTAGTTGCTTCTAAAGCACTAATTTCAACACAGACTCAGCAGGTTAAAATTATTCATTACACATCAAAAAAAAAAATTAATAAAAAGACAGGAAAATAAGACTGCATAGGAACAGGTCCAATTTAACTTCAAAGAGCCAAGCAAGGACACCAGTGGCAAATATTGGGTATTCAGCTCTGTTTTGATTGCAAATGCAGGTTATATTGGCACAGTCTTTTGAAAACAGGTGTAAGTAATCTCAGTCCTACCTCTAGACCTTGTACAGACAGTCTGTGCAGGCACTTTAGCAGTGTTGAAGGTTTTATTAAGTATTAGCCTGAGTATAGATCCTGTGGATAGAACTGAGTTCATGGCCAGCTGGTTTGGAACATGGGCAGAGAAATTGCATGTTTTGACTGGGCAGACATCCCTGTGGGAATTCAGGATGTCTCTAAGCACAGCATTTATGAGCCGTAGAAATATGTGAAAAAAAATGAGAACCATCAAATCAGAACTCTTAAGTTCTATTACTGACCTTTCCAGTGACTCATATTATGACCTTGGCCAACTCACCTAATCTTGGTGTGCTGGCATAATTAATGAGAAAGAAGTCCTTTCACAAATGTCTTATCCTGGGAAAAAGCATTAGTCTCCAGGGTCCCTGTGGCTGCCAGCCAAAGTCTTTGCCCATCAAGACTATGGAGCAATGGCCAATTTGCTTTTCTCAACTGCAGTAGCTCTTGAGTCACGCTGAGACTACAAATGATTTACAACCAGGGACCAACCCCTGTTTTGGAAAGCTGACTTCCAACAGGAATGAATGGAGCAAATAGCTCCAGCTGTAATCAAGGGATTGATGGATTGGCATGGACCAAGATGCTTATCTGGTGTTTACCCACCACTTTTGACATAACTGGGGTTATGTCAGCCTGTAAGGTACGGTGTATAGACAGAAGTAGGAAGACAAATAGGGCCACACAATAGAGCCCTAGTTAAATTCATTCTGGTGTCATTGAAAGCAGGTGAACAGCTTCGGCAGAGCATGGGAATGCCAAAGTGGTAAATAAAACTCTTTAAAAGTTTAAAGGATCCTGGCAGACAGTAACGCAGTAAGCAAGATTTGCCTCTCCCTCAGTGTATCTCAAACTGCAAAGCAGGGAACAGGGATCAGGACCTGAATTGTGCTAAGGGATATTTTGGACCAAAACTCCAAAAATGAGCATCTGCTTTGGATGATGACAGAGCTGAAAGAGAATTTAGCCCAGTCTTGTAGCTGAGAGATACAAAGTCTGCAGCTAAGGGACTAGGTTGGAAACATTTTGTGTATATGTGTGTGTGTATGCGCGTATGAGCATGTGTCATAAGAACTTTGCTATGAGTAATACTCACTTTGCAGGTGCTTCAATCTGAGATGCAATATATATTGAATGCTCCCTGCTCCATGCTCTACTCCCCTTCCTAGCATCTGCCCATGGTCTCTGGTCTTGTTTTGTCTAGACAATACAATCTCATTATGTCTCCTAATTCCTGACCCTTGCTCAAATCAAACTGGATAAGATTACATGCCAGATAAGGCAGAAAATTCCATCAGAGCCCAATGACATGATCTTATCAAATGATGACTTTAACTCATTCCTCTGCTAATTAGAGTAGTGTTTTACGAGGAATCCAATGAAGGCAAATTCCATTCATTTCTTCCCTCTCTGCTCATTTCCCACCTGCCTAACATGCAGAATTTTAATCGGGGAGAAAGTTAAGCACAAAAAGAGCGTATCAAATGCATGCATCCTCTTCTGCAAAGGCCCTTCTTCCCTTCCTTCCTTTGTCTGTCTCCAAGTGGCTTAAAATTGTCCCAGATCCTTCTTGATTTCACCTTCCATGAACCCACGTTGAAAAAAAAACATTATATATGTTTTATATATATATATATAAAATTGTTTGCTCTGCACTTAAATGCAACCACCTTCAGGACAGAGCATATCAGGTGCTGCAAACTAAGAGGGACAGTGTAGCGATGACGTTGGCAAGGCTTTTTCAGCTCTCCTCCAATGACCTGAAAAAGACGACATGGTATCTGTATAGACAAATATGCTCATTGTCATGATACAAGAGCCAGTCTCATCTCTACTTAAGAAGAAGCCTTTTATAGTACTCCACTCACACACCCAGGATGAAATAGGACCACATCTGATCCCAAGGGTTAGCTTATATTGCTGTTGAAGGTGATAAACAAGCTCAACTTTTCCTCTTTGCTCCACTCGCTGTGAATCAGCTTTAGCTGTGCAGAAGTAAACACCTGCTGTAAGGCCAGAGGTTAGGAACCAGCTGTCCTGGCGGCTGCTCAAACTGGAAGAAAAGCAGGCTGCAAAGTCTCAAGCAAGCTCGAAACCTTTCACTCCAAAAGGATTGTGAGAGATCAGACGAGCACAAGAAGTGCTTGGAGAGGTATTGGCTTTAGGCACTCTGATTTGAGAGCTATCAAGGCTCAGTGTCTTCAGTAACTAAGACAATAGGCTTTAATTGCCTGTGCCTGGTGACTGAGGAGTATTTTGTGTTGCAAAAAGGAGGGGTTCCTTGAAGGAGTTTCATTTCTGCTTAACGCTGATGGGTAACAACAGGTCTAGTCATGGATGTAGGGACAGCATCCCCTTCTATTCAGAGATTATAAGGGATTTTCAAATATGTCAGTTTTTAATGTACTGCTGCATGCCCATCTTCTGAAAATCAGGGTCCTAGGAGTGATCTCAGCCACCGTGTCTGTGTAGACAAAAAGAGCAAACAAGCTCAAACATCCATCTGATGCTGTTCTGGTTCATGTTGTCTACATCGCTCCTAGACAATGTCCAGACACATCTCAGGGGATAGTGTACGTTGGAAACGATGTCCAAAGCGAGCAAGGCTACACCCAGCACTAAACCCAGAAAGCTTTGTGTCCTCAGGTACTTTATTTTGCCTTCATGTCACACTCTACAGAAAGCAACACATTTATTCAATTTCATGCTATGAAAACGCTGCTGCTGGGCTTCAGCAAAACCCTTACATTACATCAGAAATTTTGAACCATCAAAACTCTTGCAGAACAACCAGAAGGTCTTAAATTTACAAGAACAACATGAGAACCAAAGGAAATCCGGTGACAAGTGTTACAAGATATGGGTGCACCGCATCTGTGCCATGTAGAGTCAGGACTGAAGAGTGCTCTCTTCAGCTATTTGACTAGATTAACAGAATAAATACAGCCAAAGATGCAATGAAAAGGGGAGTCATGAATATCCTTAATCACAATGATTGGTGGGACACTCAGGGTGTGGAGGGATGGATGAGTAGATAGACCAGAAGGCAGGTAAGTAAACCCTTATAAAATATTATAAAATATTATTTTCTGTGTATCACTTGTCAGTTAGATAACTTCGTTCCTCCTACCTGTTCTAAATATAGGAAGGTGAAGAGATGTCAGGGTTGCTCATCTACCTGGAGGTGGGAGCTGGAGGGTAATAGATCTGAATAACTTTTGGTTCTCTGGATGCTCTGTAGAAACTCACCATTAATGTTCCGTTGGTCCACAGATTCCTCTCCTTGTATGCACAAAAACAGTCAGTCTCTTCCCAGAGAGGGATATGAGGAGAAGCAAGGTAGGGAGAATCCATGCAATGCAGCACTTCAGAAACAAGCTATTCCTTTAATCTATTATAAGTCTGAGCAATGAAAAGCAATGAAAAGTTGAATAAATAGTCACTGTGAACTTTGCAATGTTTTGTTCTGGCCTTCTTGTTAATTTGAAAACTGAAATAATTTGAAATTGGGATTACATATTTTACTGGGAAATAACTGTTGTGAGTACAGATAAGAGGAGGAGAGAGGGAATTTGAGCAAACAGGGCTTTGTCTGAGCAGCTAAAAGAGATCAGAAGGGGATAGGCAAAGCACACGGACCTCTGGATGAAAGCTTTCCTCACTGTTAACATAAGACGCACTGAAGGCACAGATGTGCCCTCCAAGAGAAATGACTGAGCAATTCTGCTTGGTGCCAAATGCACATTCATTTTCAGGCCTTTGAGGTCAGATTATCCTTGGCTTCCTTTCCTGGTCATCTCCTAGGCACTGTCAAGGAATGTGAACTTTCTTCCTCTCCGACTTCATGGAATTTGCTCTCACACAATCCTCTCCTTGTGTAGCGAGGTACAACACTGATAAGAGCCACACACCTCCCTCTTGGGAGTGAGACCATTCTCATCTGGCTGAGGGGAGTAGCATGTGTGCATATAGTTCTTTTATGGTTGCTTAGGTCTGTGGGATGCTTGCAAAGCCCTTGAAGAGGCCAAATCTGGAGCTGAGAGGGAGTTAGCAGAAAGATGCCTTTCCCTGTGACATTCTTCCAATGGTAAATGCTGGTGCGCTTGGAATAGCTTTGCACAAGACACTGTGCAAGACACTGAGCACAACAACCAGAACTAGAGGAGCAGGAGACATGAAAGCACATGATGAGGAGGGAGCCGGTCACAGTAATTTTACTTATCACTGATTCAAAAGTTGGAAGGGGCTCATAATATTCCTTCCATCATAAGAGAGATTGAAAATGTATTGAGGTTCTTCCTTGAGGAAGTCACAATTTTTCTGACATTGTCATACTCCTGTGTGCACCAGGCTAGAAGGGAGGAAGGAAGGAAGGAAGTAGAGCAGGAAAGAAGGAAGGAATCACAGAATCATAGAATGTTTAAAGTCGGAAGGGACCTCTAGAGATCATCCAGTCCAACCCCCCTGCACACGCAGGGTCACCTATAGCATGTGGCTCAGGACTGCGTCCAAGTGGGTTTGGAAGATCTCCAGACAAGGAGACTCCACAACCTCCCTGGGCAGCCTGTGCCAGGGCTCTGTCACCCTCACGGTCAAGAAATTTTTCCTAAAGTTCCTGTGGAACTTCTGGTGTTTCAGTTTGTGGCCGTTTCCTCTAGTCCTATCGGTGGCCACCACTGAGAAGAGGCCAGCCCCATCCTCCTCACTGCCTCCCTTGAGGTACTGATAGACACTAATGAGGTCTCCTCTCAGCCTTCTCTTCTCCAGGCTGAACAACCCCACCTCTCTCAGCCTTTCCTCCCAAGCCCCTGATCACCTTCGTAGCCCTGCGCTGGACCCTCTCCAGCAGCTCCACATCCCTCTTGAACTGGGGAGCCCAGAACTGCACACAGTACTCCAGGTGTGGCCTCACCAGGGCTGAGTAGAGGGGCAGGATCACCTCCCTTGAACTGCTGCAGACACTCTCCCTAATGCACCCCAGGATCCCATTGGCCTTCTTGGCCATGAGGGCACTGCTGCCTCATGGTCAACTTGTCATCCACCATGATGCCCAGGTCCCTCTCTGCAGTGCTGCTCTCCAGCAGGTTGGTCCCCAGCCTGTACTGGTGACTGGGGTTATTTTTCCCCAAGTGCAGGACCTTGCACTTGTCTTTGTTGAATTTCATAAGATTTCTCATTGCCCAGTTTTCCAGTCTGTCCAGGTCCCTTTGGATGTCAGCGCAGCCCTCTGGGCTATCAGCTACTCCTCCCAGTTTGGTATTATCAGCAAACTTGCTGAGGGAGCACTCCATCCCTTGGGGACACCGCATCCCTTGGGGACACCCCTGGGGGACACCGCTAACCACAGACCTCCAACTAGACTCCATGCCACTGATCACCACCCTCTGAGCCCTGCCATCAAGCCAATTCCTAATCCACCTCACTGTCCACTCATCTATCCCACACTTCCGGAGCTTGTCCAGAAGGATGCCATGAGGGATGGTGTCAAAAGTCTTGCTGAAGTCAAGGTAGATGACATCCACCGCTCTCCCCTCATCCATCCAGCTAGTCATTCTGTCATAGAAGGCAATCAGGTTAGTCAAGCATGACTTCCCCTTGGTGAATCCATGCTGACTACTCTTGAGCACCTTCTTGTCCTCCACATGCCTGAAGACAACTGCCAGTATGAGGTGTTCCATCACTTTTCTGGGGATGGAGGCGAGGCTCATTGGCCTGTGGTTGCCTGGGTCCTCCCTCTTGCCTTTTTTGAAGACTGGCGTGACATTGGCTTTCTTCCAGTCCTCCGGCACCTTCCCCATTCTTCAGGACCTTTCAAAGATGACGGAGAGCAGCTTAAATATGACATCTGCCAGCTCCCGCAGCACTCTGGGGTGCATCCTGGGGTGCATCTGGGGTGCATCTGGGGTGCAACTGGAATGCACGGAGCTCAGCCTGGGGGGGGATGACGAGCGAGTGGAGAGCTTGTGGGTAAGGGTTAAAGGGCAGGCTAACGTGGGAGACACTGTGGTGGGGGTCTGCTACAGGCCACCTGACCAGGACGAGGAAGTCGATGAGGCCTTCTATAGTCAGCTGGAAGTAGCCTCACGGTC
>VZSV01000002.1:18452933-18535007 GCA_013398735.1 Nothocercus julius
AGAGAAGGCTGAGAGGAGACCTCATTAGTGTCTATCAGTACCTCAAGGGAGGCAGTGAGGAGGATGGGGCTGGTCTCTTTTCAGTGGTGGCCACCGACAGAACTAGAGGAAATGGCCACAAACTGAAACACCAAAGGTTCCACAGGAACTTTAGGAAAAATTTCTTGACCGTGAGGGTGACAGAGCCCTGGAACAGGCTGCCCAGAGAGGTTGTGGAGTCTCCTTGTCTGGAGACCTTCAAGACCCGCTTGGACGCAGTCCTGAGCTACCTGCTGTAGGTGACCCTGCGTGTGCAGGGGGGTTGGACTGGATGATCTCTAGAGGTCCCTTCCAACCTTAAGCATTCTATGATTCTATGATTCTATGATCCCATCAGGGCCCATGGATTTGTGGGTATCGAGTTTCCTTAGGTGCTCTATGACCCAATCTTTCTCAACCCGGGGCAAGTATTCCTCTCTCCAGGCTTCCTCTCTAGTCCCTAGGGCCTGAGACTCTAACGAGCTGCCCTTGGTAAACACTGAAGCAGAGAAAGAATTCAGCAACTCTGCTTTTTCTGTGTTTTTTGTAACCAGGGCATCCACCCCTTTTACAAGTGGTCCCACATTTTCCCTGATCTTCCTTTTTCTGTTAATGTATTTGAAGAAGTTTTTCTTGTTATTTTTAACATCCCTTGCCAGATCACGTTCCAAGCATGCCTTAACTTTCCGTGTCGCTTCCCTGCATTCCCTGGCAATGTTCCTATATTCCTCCCAAGGGGCCTGTCCTTTTTTCCACATTCTGTATACTGCCTTCTTCTGCTTGAGCATTGCCACAAGGTCCTTGTTCATCCATGCAGATCTCCTGCCCCCTCTGCCTCACATCTAACACAGGGATGCACTGTTGCTGGTCGTGGAGGAAGTGCTGCTTGAACACCAACCAACTCTCTTGCGCTGCCCTGCCTTCTAGAGCTCTAGCCCATGGGATACTTCCGAGGAGTTCTCTGAGGAGGCCAAAGTTGGCCCTCCTGAAGTCCATGGTTGCAAGGCTACTTACAGCCCTGCCTCTTCCTCGTTGGATCCTAAACTCAACCAGCTCATGATCACTGCAGCCGAGGCTACCCCCACCTTCACATCTTCAACAAGCCCCTCTCTATTTGTCAGTAAGAGGTCCAATAGCCCACCTCTCCTCATTGGTTCCTCCACAGCCTGCATCATAAAGTTATCATCCACGCACTGCAGGAACCTCGAGGACTGTTTGTGCCTGGCTGTGTTGTCCTTCCAGTTGATGTCAGGGTAGTTGAAGTCTCCCATGAGAACCAGGGCTTGTGACCACGATGCTACTTCCAGCTGACTATAGAAGGCCTCATCGACTTCCTCATCCTGGTCAAGTGGCCTGTAGCAGACCCCCACCACAGTGTCTCCCATGTTAGCCTGCCCTTTAACCCTTACCCACAAGCTCTCCACTCGCTCGTCATCCACCCCCAGGTTGAGCTCCATGCATTCCAGTTGCTTTCTCACATAAAGAGCAACTCCCCCACCTAACCTTCCCAGCCTGTCCTTCCTAAGGAGCACGTAGCCTTCCATGACAGCACCCAGTCGTGTGAGCTATCCCACCATGTCTCTGTGATTCCAGTGAGATCATGACCCTGGCACCGCATACAGATCTCCCGTTCGTCCTGCTTATTCCCCATGATTTGCGCGTCGGTATACAGGCATTTAAGGGAATTAATGGAGCCTTCAGGTTTCCCGGAAGGGGTGAAAGAGGATCCTCTATAATCGTCTCCTATCCTCGCTTCCCCACTACCATACTCCCACTGGATATCATCTGACTTTGGCTGCGTGGTACTGACTGCCCTGTCTGTGTGACACTCCCCTTCCCCCTTCTTGCTTAGTTTAAAGCCCTCCTAACCAGGTTGGCCAGCCTATTGGCAAGGAGACATGTGCCCTCTTGCTGAGGTGGTTCCCATCATTCCCCACTAGCTGGTGGCTATCAGAGTCCCATGGTCATAGAAGCCAAATCCCTGTTGCCGAGACCAGCAGCGCAGCCAGTTGTTAATTTGCGATATCCGCCTTCTCCTCCTTGAATCCATTCCCCTCACTGGTAGGACAGAGCAGAACACAACCTGGGCTCCCATGCCTTTGACAGCCATCCCTAGGGCTCTGAAATCTTGCTTGATGTCCCCCAGTTTCCCCATTGCATCATTAGTGCCCACGTGGAACAGTACCAAGGGATAAAAGTCGGACTCCTGGACAAGCATTGGGAGCCTCTCTGTAACATCCGTTATTCGAGCCTCTGGCAAGCAGCAGACCTCTCTGGATAAGGGGTCAGGTCTACAGATCGGTGCCTCCGTGCCCTGCAGCAGGGAGTCACCCTGGAAGGAATAAGCCAAAAATGAGGAGAAGAGCCTTGCTGCTTCCTTGAATTTGTGCAGAAATGAGAATTTCCATCCCAGCTCTCTGAGGATCCTCTTCCCTGCTTGTCCTGCATTTTTGGTAATGGCTTGGAACGTCAAGTTCAGTGGAAATCAGAGGTATACAGTTCATTAACATAAGAAAGTTACTTTCCATTGCTCAGACATACCATTTGCAAAAATCAAACTGATTGTAAGTGCCTTTTTTTTTTTTTTTAATCAATCAAATATTGATACTAGCTTATTTTTGGAATTGTTTAGGATTTCTCTATGAAACTTTTTAAATAAAAAAAAATATATAAATAAAGCATTAATGACCATAGAGATGATAGAGATGACAAGGATTTGTCTTTCTGTAATTAGCTGGAGAGTGGAGAATGCAATCTGGACATCCATAAATTTATGGGCCCTGATGGGATGCACCCAAGAGTGCTGAGGGAACCGGTGGGGGTTATTGCTCAGCCGCTCTTCATCATCTTCGAGAGGTCATGGAGAGCAGGGGAGGTGGAAGAAACCAACTTTACTGCAGTCTTCAAAAAGGGCAAGAGAGGGGACCTGGGAAACTACAGCCTCACCTCCATCCCTGGAAAGGTGATGGAGCAGCTCAAACTAGTGACCATCTCTAGGTATGTCAAGGAAAAGAAGGTGATCAGGAGTAGCCAACATAGATTCACCAAGGGGAAATGGTGTTTGACAAACCTGATAGCCTTCTACAACGGGATGACTGGATGGGGGACAAGCCATGGATGTTGCCTACCTTGACTTCAGCAAGGCTTTCGACACAGTCTCCCATAACATCCTCATGGGGAAGCTCAGGAAGTGTGGGTTAGATGAGTGGACAGTGATGTGAATTGAGAACTGGCTGGCTGGCAGAGATCAGAGGGTGGTGATAAATGGGGCCAAGTCTAGTTGGGCGTCTCTGGTCAGCGGTATCCCACAGGGGCCATTGTTGGACCCAGTGCTGTTCAACTTGTTCATCAATGACTTGGACGAGGGGACAGAGTGCACCCTGAGCAAGTTTGCCGATGATACCAAACTGGATGGAGTGGCTGACACTCCAGAGAGCTGCGCTGCAATTCAGAGGGACCTAGACAGGTTGGAGAGTTGGGCAGAGAGGAACCTCATGAGGTTCAGCAAGAACAAGTGCAGGGTCCTGTACCTGGGGAGGAATAACCCCAGGCACCAGTACAGACTAGAGGCTGACCTGCTGGAAAGCAGCTCCACAGAGGGGGATTTGGGAGTCCTGGTTGACAACAAGTTAACCATGAGTCAGCAATGTGCCATCGTGGCCAAGGCGGCCAATGGGATCCAGGCCTGCATCAGGAGGGGTGTTGCCAGCAGGGCGAGGGAAGTGATCCTACCCCTCTACTCAGCTCTGGTGAGACCGCACCTGGAGTACTGGGTGCAGTTCTGGGCTCCCCAGGACAAGAGGGATGTGGAGCTTCTAGAGAGGGTCTAGCATAGGGCCACAAAGATGATTAAGGGACTGGAGCATCTATCATATGAGGAAAGACTTAGTGAGCTGGGCCTGTTTAGCCTAGAGAAGAGAAGACTGAGAGGAGATCTGATCAACATGTACAAGTACCTGAGGGGTGAATGCCCCTCACCCACCTGGCTATCAGCCTGTGCCATGTGCTCTATGTGTCTCTGTTTGAGCAGGGGGATTGGACTAGATGATCTCTAGAGGTCCCTTCCAAGCTTAACCCTTCTTTGATTCTGTGATTCTGTGAATGCTGTCTATTGAAGCATACGAGCACTTTGTTTAGCATTCTTGAAGGCAGTCAGTTTAGGTAGAAAGACAGTGAGTTTTGTTTTTTGAGGACCAATTTTAAAGGTGTTAAAGGAGCTTATGATTTACAGATGCTTAATGCTCAGTGTAAATTATTATTTTTAATTTGACAGAATGATCAGAGAAAATGAGTAATTTGTATCTAAATTTTGGTTGTAAAATATCCAAAAATTTTTTCTCCTCAACAAAACTAAATGTACTTTGGAATCAAATTCATAAGAAATGTAATGATCTGGAATCTTCATACATCTCAAAACAGATTCTGACATAGAAGTCACTTGTTAGATATGAACATAGAGTGTTCTTAATTTTATTTTTTTAATGACATTCATAGGACAAGAAGCAAAAAGCACAAACAGAAACACAGGAACTTCCATTAAAACATGAGGTAAAAAATACTTTTCCACTGTGAGGATGATTAAACGCTGGATGAACAAGTTGTTCAGAGAATTTGTGAGTTGTTCTATCCTTGGAGATATTCAAAACCCAGAGAATCATAGAATCATAGAGTCATAGAATGCTTAAGGTTCAAAGAGACCTCTAGAGATCATCCAGTCCAACCCCCCTGCACACGCAGGGTCACCTACAGCATGTGGCTCAGGACTGCGTCCAAGCGGGTTTGGAAGATCTCCAGACAAGGAGACTCCACAACCTCCCTGGGCAGCCTGTGCCAACCTCCCTGGGCAGCCTGTGCCAGTGCTCTGTCACCCTCACCATCAAGAATTTTTTCCTTAAGTTCCTGTGGAACTTTTGGTGTTTCAGTTTGTGGCCGTTTCCTCTAGTCCTATCGGTGGCCACCACTGAGAAGAGGCCAGCCCCATCCTCCTCACTGCCTCCCTTGAGGTACTTATAGCTAATGAGATCTCCTCTCAGCCTTCTCTTCTCCAGGCCCAGAACAGGCCCAGCTCAAAAAGAGTGTGTCTTGCTCTAGTTGACCTTATTTGAGGGGTTGACCTTACTTGAGTTGGACCAGATACTCTCCAGATGATCCTGCAAGTATCAATCATCCTGTGATACCCCTTACTTTCAGCATCACCTGCTCGCCTCCCTCATGACTGTGCAGCCATTTGACAGACCAACAATATAGGATGGTTTTATGCCCATTCTCATGCAAAAGGGAAGCTGAAGAACCATATAACTGAAGTGAAATTACTAAATTCTCATTTTAGTGGCAGAGTTCTCCCTTATGTCCTTCTCCAACCGTCCTGCTATCTGAATGCCCCTGATGGGAAGGAATAGCCAGAGCTAATGTGCCCCGGTCTTGGAAAAGGTCATAGGCTAGGTCATTGGTCCCTAAGGCCAGGTGTGATGCAACCGAAGTATGATCAGGGGTATCATCAGTATGATTGGACTGAAATTCAAGAGTTTTCAGTAGAAGTGGAAAGGTCACAGTAGGCGAAGAAAAACAGCAGAGATCTAGCTTGGATAAGCATGTTGAGAAGGCCAGAAAACAGGAAGGAGATGATAGAAATGGAAAAGGACTGAAAACAACAGGGGGATAAATAGAGAGAAGACACCTACTGAACTACCACATCAGACAGGAAATCAGGTGATCTTACTTTTTATTGCTGGCTTTGATACCTATATTCAGCGTGGTCTTGGAAGAGCCACCACACATATTGCTCATCAGCAAAACTGGAGTGGTCTTTCAGGACTGATTCCACTCAGCAGTCCAGGGTGAGACTCAGCATGAACTTCATGAAGTGAGGAGGAAACACTGAACCACCCAATTCAGGTCCCCAGAACCTCAGCTCCCTTGAAGCTGCTGGGAACCAGAGCAGCAGTACATCCCCTCTAAGGAGCACCCAGTGCCTGCGACTGATGCCTCTCGTGACAAAGACAGTGGAAACATGGATGGGGACTGGCTTTGACCATGAAGCTGCCTTTTACTGCCCTGGTGAAAGAATGCAGTTGATTTCCTTTAGTTTTCCCAGCACACACTATCTGGCTCACCTGCATCTCCTGTAGTTTGGGCCTCAGGAGCTTGAGTTGGTTCCCTTTTCGCTCCGCCTCCCCGTCTCACCTCCCACAATGGAATCCATAAAAAAACCCTCCTCTAGCAAACAAACCCCTGACGTTAAAGGGAAGCACAGAGGGAAGCCAAAATCTTCGAGTCAAAAGCACTGACTCACATCTGCCGCCCTGTGCATCCTGCCAGGAGGACCTCATCCCGAGGTGAGCCACGCACCTCTGCTCATGCATGCTTTCATGGGACCCTTGGCTAATACAGCCCAAAGTCACCATTTTTCCATGACCCGCTCCGCCCATCTGCTGCAGAAAGAGAAGAAACCAAGGTCCATGACTCCTTGAGTATTTGCTTGCATTTTGCTCCATGCACTAACTAGGGATGACCAAGGAGGTGCTTCAAAACCACATTTATTTTTTTCATGACTGAAGTGAGGAACAACCTCTGACCTCCCCACAGGAGAAACAATAATTGTTGACAGGGCTGGAAAATATGTTCTCATTGTGAACATAAACAGGCTAGAAGGAACTTGCAGCCACTGCCAGATGTTGCTGAGAAACATTTAGGAGCAGAGACAACATATGAAATTTCCATCACATTTTTATTAATCAGAAAAAGGATCTGGGTGGTGTTGTGTTTTTTTTTTTTTTTNGGAAACAATAATTGTTGACAGGGCTGGAAAATATGTTCTCATTGTGAACATAAACAGGCTAGAAGGAACTTGCAGCCACTGCCAGATGTTGCTGATAAAAAACTAGGAGCAGAGAAAACATATGAAATTTCCATCACATTTTTATTAAGCAGAAAAAGGATCTGGGTGGTGTTGTGTTTTTTTTTTTTTTTTCCTCTTTTTTCTTTTTCTTTTTTTTTTTTTTTTCCTGATCTATACCAAACTGGAAAACAGGCATCAACAACATTCCTTTCTCTTTACCTTTTTTTTTACCTCTCCCCTTTCCTCCTTCTCCAATTTTAATTGGAATTTAAAGTAAATTGGGGGGTGTCTTGGGAATGCTGTGCTTGGAAGAATTTGCCTTGTCCTTGCTCTGATGTTTTTCTTCCCCTTTCTCCAGGCTGCCTGTCCTTTACATTTCTAAGAAGTTATTCACCCTCCCTTTTTGGCAAATTAAGAGTTCCTCAATGGGATGGATGCAAAACTGAGTTCTCCCATTATAGTATTTGCCCTACAAACATCTCCCTCAAGGATGCGGTAACAGAGTTTGAAAAAAGCCAGTGGGAACTGGAGATGAGCTTTAGTTATGCTGTGTACCAGTCTGCTGGATAGGCCTCAGGCTTTGAGCTCATGTTCCGCTGGAGACCCTGAGCCCATAGGATCCCTGTTACACATGAAGAAACTTGGGAACTGTGGCCACACCAGACAGATTTTACTCGTTCTGTTCTTTGAGAACTTATCCTGATTCCACATCTTGGAAATTCTTGGTTAGAAAAGCTCCTGAGGCTAGGTGATATTTCATGATGTCTAAAGCAATACTGTCCTATGATCCACAATATTGAAAAAGCCACACATTGTCATCAGCACCATCCTTTGCTTTAACTATTGGCTCCAAGCAGTAAAGAAGGGTGGTGTCATCAAGGAAAATCATGGACCATTTAACACATTTCCATGGGATTTAGGGTGCAAAGTCTAGGAACAGGTTGAAGAGCTGGGGTGCATATGGAGAAAAGGAGAGGATATTGTTTTGCATGTGGTGGCGATGGTGCAATCTTTGTGGTCGGGGATTGGGACTTTCCGATCGATTATCTGTGTTGCCTTCTCCCTGTCTTCCTCCTCCCTGCCACATATAAGCAGCATGCATTCTATGTACATGAAGTGTCTGTGTTGCCCATTGTACCTGGTGCCTTTCCACAGTTCTAGTATATAGAAGGTAGGAGTTCAGCAGTACGGATCAATATGGCTGTGTATTGATCCAGGTAGAAGCTAGCTGCTCTGAACCTAACACATGAGGCCACACTCTGGGCTGGTAAGTGGTATATTGTCAGTAATGTTCACAAAGATATATTGACTTACATAAGCTAAATGCTTTGCATTTTAAACTATTTTTGAGAAAAGGAAGGTTTATATCTTTGGAGAATTAAAGATTGCAGAGTTTTTACCCTCTGCAGAATGATTCATGGCCTCCAACTGTCTCATAAGTTATCATATCTTACCAAAAACGGGGGCCCACCTCCTTAGTGGATGCCAGCAGTAGATCTTTGCTGTAGTCATTGGTACCATACCAGTGTCATCTGGCAAGGAGAAGTATTAATGAGGGCACCAGCTTTAGGAGTCAGCAAAAAATGCCACAGAAGCTTAAATGTCCATTAGCTGGGGCTGGATGCTATTTCTGCTCCCAGAATCCTATTTAATAAGTCCTTATAAACCTCTTTCATTCTTTCAGGCTGAAATTCTGCCCCATCAGGTCTTCTAACTCAACCTGTTTGAATGGTTCAAGATCTAGTTTCCCTCCAATTCCTTCAGAGCCAAAGAGCTCTCTTCATCCACAGGTCTTATGGGAGAGCTTCTCCAATGGCTCTACTCTTGCCTCCAACCTTAGGTCCACAACTCTTGCCTCCAAATGATTTCCAGGCAATCAGGCATCCCACAGATCTCCACCTTCGATGCGTACACCGATGCAAGCAGGTTTTGTCAGCCCCATTCATCAAGCTCTATTGTACAAGGATGGAGTCCTGGGTGTCTGTCCTGTTGTGAGGGATTTAGTGTGGTCAGTTGTGATCCTTGAAGCCGTTTCAGAACCCAGTTTCCATTTCCCACTCTTTACCTGTTTCAGTTAGATTTATCAAGTACTCTTTATTTTGACAGAGGCTATCTGTTTCTGAAGGTCACGGTACAACCAGGATTTACTGTGTTCACATGTTAAACACTGAATTTCAGTCACACCTACTGTGCCTACAGTATCAGTAATAGACTGCACAGGATATCAATATGTGTAAACAGGTTATACACTTCTTGAAATCCTGTGGCAAAATTCACTAGAATATTGATGTCTAATAACAGTGCAAAATCAGGCCACTGCAGCTCAGATATCTTGAATATACAACCAGAGATGTAGAATTCCTTTGTCACCAATTTTCTGTATAGGACCTTATTTTATCCCCCTCTTTATTCTGACTGCTTCTTCACAATCCATTGAGTTCTGCCATTCAGCCAGTTTTCAGTCCGCCTCACTGTCCACTTAATTAAACCACGCTTCCTGAACTTGCTCTGAGGATGTTAAGGCAGACAGCATAGAAAGCCTTGCTGAAGTCAAGGTAGACAATGTCCATTGCTCTCCCCTATTCACCACAGGCAGTCATCACATTGTAGAAGGCCATCAGGTTCGTTAAGCATATTAACTTAGTGTCTTAGTTAAGAGTCTGAAGATAGACGACCTTAAATTTTCTGTCCTACTAGTTGTTGAGTTGAAATTACTCAATATTTTATATATGTCACTGAGTTGAAATGACACGTCAGGAGACTTGGTGATAATCAGGTTACATGGCCATCAGATGTATTTGTTGGGATAGGGGTCAATCAAGGCACTGGCATCCCTCCTTGGATCTGAGACCTGGTCTTGTGGGAAATATCCTGGCGTCTCTGTTGCTATCTACACTGGAACTCCAACCTCCCTCCTCCCTGCTGGCTGCAACAAGTCAGCTCTGACTCAGAGGAAAGCTTGCCATTTCTTGTATCACCAGAACAGCTTTCTCCAGCAGATAGGTGTTCCTTGGAGGCCACCAGCAAAACCACTCTCTCAGACTGACCTTGCTAAACTTAGGCCAGACAAAAAAGGGATTGTGGTGAGACATCCTGCAGCCAGCCAGGAAAGAGCTGGACCAGGACAGAGGGAAATCAGAGGGCAGCCCACATATATCAGCCAGTTTCCTGCCAGTTCCTATATCTCCTGAGTATTCCCTTTGTTGGAAAAATTTTGTCGGCATTCCTCCCTAGCCCAGGGGTGCTACTGTGCCTGTTTCATTAAGCAAACTTCACACCCCCATAACCTAGGATGTTTGTTTTATCACTCAATTCCCCGAGTTACGTAGGTTTGGAAAGTCTGCAGGGTCCCCAGACTCCTTTGGAGATTCCTTCTCTCCCATTTAGCTCATAATGATGCTTTGCCATTTTGGAATTTGACGCAAAACACTCTAATGTCAACAGGTCTCAGCGGAACCTTTCATTTGAGGACTTCAAAGCTTTCTTCAAACAAGAATGAGTTCAGCGTAGTAATAATGCCAATAATGCACACAGCAGCAAGAAGAAAAATATATATTGTACTATTTCTTCAGAGTCTCAGTCATGAACAGCTCAGGGTGCTGTACAGACAAAACAAGAAACGAGAACCATCTAAAAGGGCTTAAAATCTCAGGCTGAGATCCAGAGCTATATTTAAGGTACCTTTATTCAGTTTCCCAGTTTACAAAATGAGACTAGTAATAGGTACTAAAAATTCAAATCCAGATCTTCTGGGACCATCTGAAAAATCTGTTAATTATTATAGTTTGTTGTCTGCCTCTTTTTGCTGTTTTCTAAATTAGTAGCTGGAATGAGGACGTTACTGGCCTACCATTTGGGCTGGACTTAGCACCATTGGGGATTGAAGGTCAGGCATGCTCTAAGTGTGGAAAATACTCTGAGTAGAGTTTTATTAGACCATTTTCTCTCCTTTTTTTTTATTTTTTTCCTAATTTCATTATTTTTTTCCCTTCAGCTTTTGGCAAAGTCAGACTGTGTAAAGTCTTTAGATGAATATCTAGCCACTGTGCATGGTTATATGTGTGTGCGATAACTCGTGTAATAACTTCTCTGCAGAAGTAACTGCTTTTCAGGCAAAGATGAAGTGACTCTCCATCTGTACTACCACACTAAGCTTTAAAAAGCAACTTCCTATCTCCTAGGGAAAAGGTGTCCAATGAATGTAATTTAATCAAGTTCAATTCACACAGGGCTCCTGAAATTTCTCTCTGGCATACATCATGGATGAAGTATGTGCTCCTTGGAGGATTTTAATTCTTAATACATTGTAAAGACCAATCCAATGAGACATAGTTTGGGCCATGTGACACCTTTAGCTTCTACTTCAGCACCATAAAGCTAGAGTTGGAGCAACCAAGCCCTTGTAAAGGTGGGTTTGTGACCCATCCCTACACAAAGTCAAAATATTTGTCCTAAGGATGTTAGAACAGGATCCTAACAAGAACATATTTTAGCTCTTTTGCTATTTTGGTTCAAATAGAATTCTGATGTGTGTTTGGATGCAAAGTCATAAATTCATGCCCTTAAAGAAGTCGTGAGGTTGAGAACATTTCTAATTTTAATTCTTCCTTGAGAAATATCCCTCAAGAGGTGGGCTCTGCTGGCTGCAGCCTACATGCAATAAATACACTAAAGAAGTCTTTGTGATATTCCTCATGGTCAAAATGGACTTTGGGGGAATTATTATGTTTTTAAATTATGTTAAGAGAGCAGCTAGAGCAATAGGGTTGTAGACTAGTAGGAAGCTCAGAAGCTCTATGGCTGCATGAATAGAAAGAATAATTTCTACAGGCCACAAATTTTTAAGAGGGAAATAAAAAATGAAATTTAAAATTCTGTTTTCCTCATGGCCCAAACAGTTCCCTCTTTTCATATTTCATAAAATATGAATATATGAATATGAATATGCTACATTATAATTATTATCATTTACAAAAATATCTGTAAATTCTGGAAGGCAATGCAGGACCATCACTCCATGTGAGTATGAGAAAATGGAGGCTGTGCTGCCTGATGGAGTAGGATTTGTATGCTTATGGGTCGGCTTATGCCTTTCCTATGCACTGAAATGGCTGGATTTAGACTGTTTAAGAAAAGAAAGGTTTATAGCCATTCTCCATTCCTAAGCCATCCAATACTTTCCAGCAGCAAGTATGGTTATGCAAGATGAGTTTAGTGAGCAGAAAATAATAATCTTGTCTTACAACCTCTTTTCTTTCACTCCCAGTCAAGCACATATTCAGTATGCAATACCAGATGCCCCCAGCCAGCAGCTTAACGTGACAAACGCACCAATAAAGGGAATGGGATTTTTACACAAAGTTATTTATAAAAGGAAATTGATAACCTGTGGGTTTTTTTATAGTTTTTCTCATGTCATTTTGCTCACAATTGAGGAAACCCTGTGCCCTCTCCCATTTCCAGCTTCCCAATGACTTTTGCATGTCCTCGGGCACCTTTAGCAGTGATTCTCCCTGGGATGAACCTGCTGAGTTTATCATGACAGTTTGCAGCAGGGCTCTTAGGCATGGGCAATGTCCTCAGTCTCAGCTGTTCTTTATTTTCTGGGATTTTAGCTACCGCAGGCCCCTGAGTTTCCTTCAGGATGCTGACAGAACCCCTTACATTCAGGATATGGTGAAAAGCATAAGACCTTCTTTGCACTCTGTGGGAGAGGCATCAGGAACTGGGCTCAGGGGTTTATATGCCACGCAGTAGAGCTCCCTATTTATTAGAGAATCAGTCTCTTTAATATCCTCAGAAAATGCTGGTCTCAATCCACCCTGGCTTTTTAATTTTCAGGAAACTATATTCCCTTCCACACCCATCCACACCTGGCAGGAAAAGATGACTTGAATGTCTAAACAGAAATCAAACAAACAAACAAAACAAAAACAACTGAAAAACAAAAAAACAAGACAGATGTTTTCAAAAGCATACATGCTCCCTTTGACAGCAGCAGCCCACTAGGTCTCAAAGATGTGTTGTGTGGTGGTGTAGCTTATTCAATACTTCTGCAGCTGCAAACACCCTTTGGGTAGCCTAGAGCTCCTTCTGCTGGGCAGCTTCTCACATACGCCCTGGCCTCCAGCTGTGAAACTCGAGATCGTTCTTTCTGATTTCTCACAAACAAACAGCCAGACAGAAACCTTGGTTTGGGAAATTTTCTTCCTTCTCCTGTATTGAAAAAAGAAAACAATGAGAATGTCACTGTTGTACTGAAAGCAATAATATCACATACCTATCCCCAGAATATTTAGGAGAAAATAAGTAGGTTAACCATTTCAAAAAATGCAGCAAAGTCTAAGGAGAGACAGGGCAGCTGTTTAGCAGCTGTAATCCACAAAATGGGGTGGGAGATGCAAAACATCATGGCCAGTTCACCTCAGAAGGAAACTCTTTTTGCAGGTGCTGAAAGCTCCATTCTTCTTTACCTCATACCAGAGGCCTTAAAAGAATCCCTTTATTAGAGGATTTACGCCTAGCACTGGCATTATCATTAAACATAGTTGTTATTACCAAAGTGTCCTAGCATGCTAAGATGCCTGAACAAACCATTTCAAGAGGAGAAAAGAGAGAGGAATAAGAGCAAAGCCCTGCAAACCCGGAGGGGGTAGCACCCAGCTCCCTGCAGCTCTCCTGGCTCATGCTGCCTCTGCCTTGCACTGCCAGTAAGTTATGTGCTACTGACAGATTCATTGCCAGGGGAGATTAACACCGCCTAAAAGCTCAGCCAGACTAGGATCATGGTAGGAGGGTTCTGAGTTTCTTTCCCACTCTCCTGGAGAAATTGCAAGGTTGCAGATGGAATAGGCAAGACATGCTTGGTATGGTCAGCTTCCCACCTGACCCACATTGGCAGCAGGCTGTTGATTTCAGCTGCAGGGCAGCAGAAGGACAAAGAAGCTTTTCAGGCCCTTTCTTTCTTTTTTTGCTGCTTGAAAAGCTTGTTGGTTGTATCTAAAGTTATGAGTTGTGTTTCCAAGGGCAATTCCCACTTTCAGCTGATGTCTGTGGGCACATGGACAGCCTAGGTCTGCAGCAGGTCTCTCTCTGAGTGACGGAGAATAAATGTTTTTTCACTTGCCAAAGCTAATCTTGAAAATGGAATGAATGGGACAAGAGTAAATGGACCTTGAGAAGGAGAAAATGATATCCATCACCAAATGGCACAGACATTATCTGATTAATCTTCCTGTTGAAGAATGTACAGTTCTTCCCATCCCTGCAGGAGAGAGGATAGAAAGGAGTGGTTGATCCATCCTTGGTTTAGTATATTAGTCTCCTGATTTTAGACTAATATAGGGATTATGACCATCTTTTGTCCTCACCCTACAAGGTCAGAAACCTCTGTGGACATTAGTAGGTAATGTCTTGAAGAATAACACAAGGCTCTTTCAGAAGATTGCTGTCAGTGCTGAATTCCCTCAATAGCTGATGTCCTATCCTTTTCTTGTAAAGGACTTGAGGTTTATGATGGCTAGTATCCATTATGGGAGGTTATATGCTATTTACCAAGGCATGATGTAGAAGAGCACCCTATTCACTCTTCCTGGTGTGCATGATGAAGAGAAGTAATCAGACTAAATGGCAGATGTCCTGGATGGATGAGGCTGGAGACAAGGTATTGGGCCACCAGAAAAGAAGAGAGAGCAATGAATTCCAAGTTATTTGCAAAAATTGTTCCAGTTCATTGTTAAAATCATCTGTCTGAGTCTCCCCTACAACTTGGGTTAGCACACACTCAAGAATTCCTCTTTGCAACTTGTTAGTCTATAAATGACAATTTTTTCTCTAGGAAATTTAAAATTCAATGGAGCTGTCTCCTGCTGGGTGATGTGTACTGCTGGTGAACTCATCAGAATTAACTGACTGACTAAAGATCTTGCTCGAAGCCCAGAGCCTGTTGGGGGTTTAGAACATAACAACCGCCAAATTGATCAGACCAAACAGCCTCCTAGCACAATATCCTATTTCATAAAGTTGCAAATATAGAATGAGTGCAAGAATGTGGTGAGCATATTTCTATATTTCCATCAAATACTCTCACAGTCTATAACAATTTCTGCCTTTGGGACTTCCTAAGCAGGACATGATTTCTGTGCAGGTAAATGGATTTTTCCTCCACCAATTTTATTTTGTTCGTTTCCCCATGAACTTGTGAAAACTTTCTGCATCTAAAATATCCAGTGACAGGGAGTTTCACAGTTTCATTACCATTTGTACAAAGAACTACTTCCCTCTTTTGCTAGTTTTGACCCCTCTACCTGTCTGGCAATGTCATTTCATATCTCTTGTTTCTTGTACAGGGAAAAGTAAAAAAATAAGCATCTAAGTCCTCTGGTAGAAGGGACACTTTGTTATTCTTTATTTTTTATTTTAAGACTATTGTGGCTTGAGATTCTTGCTTTGCTAATTATTTTTTTTATGAAAAAAAAAAATCCTTTAGAGAGAACCTTGCTCTGTATGACAGAAACAGTTTCTCTATATATTTCTGCATTTTTCACTGAAGTGAGTATTTCCCTCCAAATCAAACTGAAAAGGAAAACAAATAAACAAAACAAAACAGAGAATTTCCCTCTCCAGCTTTCATCTATTTCAAAACCCTAGAAGCCAGGTACTATCTGATATAGCTGTGGACATTTCATCACATATTCAGATTAGCAGGGTAGAAGCCTTCCAGAAAGGGAGATTGGGATCTAAGATGAGCTAAGTCATTCTCTGCATACATCGTCTGCCTCCTTTGAGTGAAAAATAACCCAGAGCTGCTGCCTTTCTGGATGGTTCCTGCCTTGCTTGTTCCTTAATTCCTGTCTACATGTAGATCCTTGTACCCATTTAACGTTTTATTTTATTTTATTTTATTTTATTTGATTTTATTTTATTTGATTTGATTTCAGCAGATCATTCTCAAGGTATCAAGGTCATTTGCATTTTAATCCTGTTTTGGAAACTATCTTGCAGTCCAGAAAAGATCTTCCTGTCATCTGTAAATATAATAAGATCCCTCTCTTTTCCACCACCCCTAACCTGAATACCAACAGAGAGAGGACAGATGCTAGCAAGTCCCAGCCTGATGCTTCCTTCTGATTTGAGGGCAAATCCTTAGTAGTTACCTTCAAGTACAATTTTCTCTCAGTTCCTTTTTTTTTTTTTCCCTGTTATTTTCTGGATGTTATTCCCTCCTCTTGCTTGTAAGACCTATGAAACAGTGCCTAGAACCTTATTACAGGTAATAACCTTTGCTTCTCTGCCACTGTCCAGGCCTCTTACACTGCTCTGGGACACAGGTACATTTGACATGTTTCATACTTGACAAATCCATGCCGGCCATGACTCAACCAGCTGATAATGAATGCTTTATTTGATTATTGTCCCCAGAATTTTGCAAGGATTGGAACTAAAATAACTGCATTACAAATTCTCTGTTTCTTGCTTTCAAAGAATATAGAAGGGAGGCACCATGTCCTGCTTTTTCTGAGTATTCCAGCACTCACCTCTCTTCCCCAACTTCTGAGAGAGAACCCTTAAGAGCTCTGAGAGCTTCCTCTTGTCTACCTATACACCTGAAAATCCTTGTGATGGTTTTATGGTCCCAAAACCAGCTGACATGGAATAATGACTTCCAAAACACATGGCAACATGCAAACTGACTCCTACAAATGTTCCTTGGCCCACACTATATCTTGATAATCTGCCTAAGACAGTGCTGGCTAGCCCGGGCCAAAGCCATGTCAGGACTAGACTGATAGCTTAACTGTATAAGTGTTCACATTTTTTATACAAGAAATAATCCCTATCACAATTAAGTTTATCAGTCTTGATGAGATCCATCATTCCCAGAAAACTGGAAAAAAAAAAAAAGAAAAACAAAACAAAAAAATCTCTCATTCTCATTAGACTAAGAACTTCATAGCATGCACTTTCCCAAATCCAGGCTGAATTCAAATCCCTTTACCTTGAATATCAACTGACTCATCCTCACATGACAACTTAGCAGGCTTTCCTTATGGCTCTTTGCTCAGGAACACTGCTCGAAACTCCTCGTCTCTCTGCACTTCTGTGTGAGAGCAGGATGGAGAACAGCTCTAGCTGTTCCCAGGGTATGAAGAAGCGTGTGACGTTGCATTTTGAGTGATGTGATGAAGGATGACCCATGCCGGGATGAGCAATGGGGCAGAGTGCAACATGATGGCTGGAGAGGGCCATATAGTAGGGCCTTACTGGGCAATTGGTCTCTGGGGATCTCTTCCCATGGGCCTTGATACAGATGCTGTCACCTCTCCTCAGATTCACCCGTGCTAGATATGGTCGGGCGATAGGTCTGGGGTAATGTAGACATGAGGCTGCTTCTCAACTGCATGAGATACAGATTTGCATGAAACCTGCAACACTTGACAGATCTGAACTGAAATTTTCATTTCTGCTCTTTGGTGCCTCTGGCTTAGCTGAACCTGCTTTTTATGATTTTCTTTTTGGAATAACAACCTATGAGTAACTGTTGATCTTGCTGTAGCCCTAGACACTGCTTGTTTACTTAAACTTCCCTTGGGTAAGTTGACCTTCTTGAATATCAGCAGCAAAGTTGACAAGTTTATCTCTCACCACTGATTCAGCTCTCCATTCTCCTCATAGGCAAAATCCTGTCACGCGCTGTGGGAATCTGTTTAGCACGACAGTTCATCCTCCTGCATATTCGTCATGTCCAGCTTTCAAGTGCAGTGAAAACAGAGGGGACAAGTGAGCAGAAGATAAATGCCTTTCCGGCTGGAAAGAGCCTGCTGCGGTCTTCCTGTGCACTTCAGGTCTTACCATGTACCAGCGCCTGATCATTTATCATTTTCCTATCTGCTTTGCTCATTAGTTTGTACTGAATGCAAAGAGCCGGGAAAGAGAGGAACTAGAGCCTTGGTTTTCCTGTTAACTGCCTTCATCACCTGCAGGAGGCCTGTGAGACTTACACACTTCAGGACCGCTTCTAATAAAATAAATGAATCCTACCGATTTCTTCCTATTGCACTTTTTTGGAATGAAAGTCAACATTAGTCTATGGTGGTCTTAATGCTGTGATGAACTTTTTCTCTCTCCCTTCTTCTGAAGCACTGGAGAATCAAAAAAAGAAGGACAGGCAGAGACATTGGAGCCATGGAGACAGTGTAGATGATGCTGAAGTGAAAATCATGTCTTCTCGGGAGCTCTTTCTATTGGCCAGCATAATCCATTTCTTGAGCCTTTCCTCTGTCAAAGCATACCATGCATAGGTAGCTGAATGATGATAGCCCAGACTAACTCAACATATAGAATTAAAAAAAAAAAAAAGAAAGAAAAGAAAAAGAGAGAAAAAAAAAATGGAGGTGGCCTGCAGAAGAAGGAGAATCAGCACAGTTGTATGTGTTGTTGCCTCTGTATTTTTCATGCATGTTCCATGATGGGCCTCTTTCTCTTTCATCGTTGGTATAAGAACTTTTATACCAATATATCTTTTGTCAACCTAGTTTAAGTGTTAGTGGTACCACTAAAGATCAGTTTGGCCGCAAAGCTATCCTTGCCTGAAGAGACTCCTAATGTTTCAAACTTGCAATAAAGTCATCTCAGGATGACATAGAGGCACTCAAAGCCATATAATGCAATAGTAGGACTTTCTTTGCCAATTTTTGCTTTTTTTCAGAGGATATTATTATATTATGCTTGCCTTTCAGATGGGAAAACTGGAGAACACACATCCATATGCTGATCTGCAATTCTTTGACTGGTAACACTGCTGAGAGTATAGAACTGCCCTCCTGAGTGCTTGCACATTGCACCATCCTGCAGGCACATGGCTCCTCAAAGACCAATTTTTAACCAAGCCTCTGGAGTGCTGCGATTTTTAAGTCTCTGTTTTCATGTTTGAAGGGCTCTGAAGTAGTGTTAACTTCCCAAGCTGAACTGGCTTTCATACCTTGTGGTCATTTTTTTATTCCCCAGGAATGGCCTTTAGTGGCAGCATTTCTAACATCTATGTGAACAACTTCTCACTTTTCCCATTCTGGTTTTCCTGTTTGTGACTGAATTCCAGGCAGTTTTCTTTCCTCAAAGCCTACATCTCCCAAAGCAGCCACCTTGAGCAAACACAGAATCAAAAAACAAAGAAAAAAAATCCACCACACTCAGATCATCCTTTTGGCAGATTTTCAGCACCATTACAAAACCCAAAGACATTTTAACATTAGCAGCCAAAGACTTTCTTAGAGAGCAGTGCTATTTCACCATGTGAATATTTTACCCAAAGATGACCTATATGATAATTACAAGTCTACATGTTTCGGTCTCTCACTATAGGGGAAAATGGAGTGACCTGGGATATTCTAGGTTGCCAAGTACTACCAAAAAATTTTATTGACTGCAGTGTTATACTTTGACTAATTCTAAATATCTGCACCCGCCTACTCCAGCCAACAACAAAGACATCCAGAGATGTATCTACCTCCTCCTCCTCCTCTATACATCTCAAGTTTAGACAAGTCCGTATGAGATAATCATCTACAGTCCCAGCAGAGTCAGTGTGCAGGCCTGTGTGCAGACAGTGGCTCCTCATCCTAAAACAGAAGCCTGAAAGAAAAAGAAAATTTGTGTCTTAAAAGTGACCACTTCTCATCTTTATCTGTAATGGAAAACAGGTCATCTAGTCCATAAGTAGACAACCATATTGCAGATGCTTAACTTTGGGTAAGATATCTAAGATTTTATGTATTATTTCTCCACTGCACTTCACTGCACACAGCACAGATACAAGTAATGTATCCGTAGCAAACGGGAACAAACCTCAGAGGCAAACTTCAGTAGACCCAAGACACTTTTGAAGGTTGATATGAAGTACCATATGCAACCTTGTCCACTGTAACTCCAAAACAAATAATGGCCTGGTTAATATGATCTAAAAGTAATAGTGTAGAAAAAAACATGATGATAGCAGTCTGTAATTACACCATTTGTTCCTATGGAAAGCAGAGGAACAAATTTATCACATTTTTTGGTAAGGAAAAGAGAGGTCAGAGGCTTAGAAGGCACCTATGGAAACTCAAGTATGATACAAGTATGATATCTTTCTAGTGAAGCATTGAAATCGACTGATAGTGGAGAAAGGAAGAGTATTTATTATTGGCAGTTGTAGGAGGAGGCTAAAAAAAATAATTCAGGAATGTTTAACTCAGCTTTAGATTGAATGGTTTCTTGACTTTCCTTCTTTATCGAGGAACCAATAAAAGTATTGGTTCCTCAATACGTTAAGTTTTTAAAACTATTTTAAACAGTGGGAAAAAAAAAAAGAGCATTTCTATATCTGTCCTCCCAATCCCAAATTAGGATAAGTTGTTGCTATATAGATTTCATTTACACTGAAAACAGCCTTTCAAATTAATCTAATTATGAAGTGCTCCTTTGGGTCATATAGTCCAGCCTTTTTTCTTCCTACATACAATTTATTTTATTTTTGAATGAATAAAATAATTCTTAGAAAAGGAAGTGCTTATTAAGGTGGATAAGTTGGGCATGATATGCCCTACTGCTATTTTATCTATTCAAAAAACAAACATAAAACCCCCCTAAATAAATCATCAAAGAAAAAATAAGCACAGCTGGATGAAGAGTCTGAAGACTTCTGACCGCAGGTGGTTGGAAGTGCTGAAGTTGGCATAAAGGGAAGTGGGAGCAGAAGTGGGAAACAATTTGCACTTAACACTGAAGAAGGCATCTGTTTTTTGTTAATTGGATAGCAAGGCAGTAAAGCTATAGGATGTGCTAATTTGTCAGTCTGGCATGGGCTGAGAAGGAGTAATGAGGACATTTCAATGCTGCATGGTGAGGAAATATTGTGAGCCAAGGCTGTTTTGACATTAGCAATTCTGATGGAGTATTTGTAAGGTCACTGTGACCCAAATGCTGGTATTAACATGAGCATCAAAGTTGGTGTTTAGCTTATGAACACAGGTGAGGTACATGTCTCTTAATTGCTGCCAATTAATATGTAAATCTGATAGTTTATACATTAAAAAATATATTATTCCTTAGGACTTTCTTCTTATTACGTTTTGCTCATCTGTTACTCTTTTCTACAGGCCAAAAAGATTGAAAGTATGAAAGGGATGACAAAATCCCAGCAAGGTTTTGCCTTGTATAGGTCCTTTTTTCATTTGAGTAATAAACACTAACTTTGCTCTTCAACTTCAGTAACACTTTGTTATTTCTGTAATTATCTGAATGGGACTGATTTCAAGCATATATGCCAATTTTTCAGAAAATACATGTACTATTGGGATAGTATGCAGAACAATACTCCGGTACCTCCAGGAATATTCCTGCTCAGACCTCAGCGTTCCCTTTGTAATGAAAGTGAAAAAAATAGACTATTTTAGGTGTCAATTCATCTGACATGGTCTAGATACTTATGTTAGGAAGAGATGAACTGCACTTTTATTCCACGAACAATACCACAGTAACTTATCTCTTTTACATATGCAAAGAGCCTAGACTGACTAACTTACGTGCAGATAGATATCTGCATGCACTTCTAAACAGTAACCACGTCATAACTTTATTTTCTCCTGAAAATCTAAATGAACTTCATCATTCTTCATTAAAATCTCTCTTTGATTTATCAACATCTTCCTTGAAATTGGACACTAGTTCTGAAAGGGGATATCCAGAAAAACTGTCACCTAGCTCAAGTAGGCAACGTTATGTTATGCTGCATCTCCTAAGATTTCACTGATGTTTTTATGTATAGCAGCTCTGAATAGATCTAATTAGGTGAAAAGATGCAGAAAAGGAAACTGTTTCCAGACCAATTTTTATTTAGTCATATCCTTTGCAAAGCCATCATTTTTCAAGGTGACAAAGAGACCACTAGAATTTTGGCTTAAACTGGAAACCAAAGAAGCTTGTGGAAGTCATCCAGCAGATACTAAGCTTAATAGAGCTGATATCTGAGATCTCATGATAACCACAGATCTAGGTTCTGTTCTGTTTCCCTTGCATTTTCTATCATGACCTTAAATAATTTGGGGTAGGAGATGTATATATAAAATGTGCTCTTTTATCAGTGACCTGAGCATACTTAATTGTCCCAGACAGCCTTGCCTGGGACATTTACCCTGTGATCAGTGGTCCAGCAGCTCCATTTAAGCTCCATGAAGCCACTGTCCAGCCTGTGCTGTGGTTCATGTCCTGGCACTCACAAAGTCAGCTTCTATAATTGTGATTTTTTTTTTAATTATAGGATTATATCCATTTACTCCCTCCATTTTAGATTCACTGTCAATAACTTTAGCCTGTTTGAATGATAAGTTTTTCAGGCTATGGACTATCTCTTACAATGTGTCCTGCAGTGCTCTGAATGTCAGCTGAGACTCCTTCACAAGAAGGTGGCCCTCAGCAAAGCCAAGTAATAAGTGGAGTCTGGGCAGGAACCAGGCATGACTGCAGATGTCAAAGAAGAGCTGTAGATGTGCAGGATATCACTCTAGAGAGGAAGGTCAGAAATGATTAAATGATTCTTCCTAACTGCTCTTCACATGGCTAATAAATGTCAAAGAACTATGAAGCATCATGAGACATGGAAAAGGAAATGGGCAAGATACTAAATGCCGGGAAAAACAGCAAAAACAACTGACCTGGAAGGCATAAAGTCAAGTTGTTTACAAAGAGATTTAAAGACAGATCTGTTGACACACAGCGGATACCATGGCACTCTGCCTTTTATGTGCCACTTCCATGACAAATGCCTCCAGCCTTGGATGCTTCCCAGCTAACACTCCAGTAGGAGGGGAAAGGAGAATGCTTGATACTAAAACCAGGGGACCAAACAATTGGAGGAAATGCCTTTCAGATAGCTCCTGGGGAACATGGCTATCTTCTTACCTAATAAAATTAACTCCCCCGGCCTGCATTTGTTCACTAGGTCTACTCTTCTCCTGGCACTTTTCCATTCTTTAGGACCAATGGATGAAAAATGCTGATTTTCCAAAGAAGGCACAAGCCTGATTCCTGTCTTTCCTCAATGAAGAATATCCTACTAAGACAAGGAGAAACTAAATCTGAAGCCCATTCCAAAAGCAGGTGGCCCATGAAGCTCCGGGTGCCAAGGTACTCCAGTGTCTGTGGCCATTTGCAAGCCAAGGAGGTCTATGATTAACAGCCATGTCAAACAATACCCCTTCCCTTCCTTGAACAGCCGGGGTCTCTGATATATCTGGGTCATCTGAAGGCCAAATTTCAATAAGATCCTGGCAGAAGATTTCAATCCACTTTATAGACAATCGTGAGATTCTCACTGAAATTCTCCTAAGCGTATAAGTATTTGTAAGACAAATCTTTAACCAGACAATCAGAATTTGAAATGAACTTTTATTAAAATGGTATTTTCATTTATTGGCCATTAGTTTTAAGTGCCAGCTGAACCTTTGGTATATTGAATAAGAATGATTCAAATGTATATCATGAAACTTTTTTGAAACACTTCTTATTCCAGTATTTAATCTGCTAGGTTCCTATGTCATCATAAATATCAAAACATATATAACAACTCACTCTGTACCAATTGTCTTGTCTGGAGAATGATTCCAGGTTTTTTTTCTTTTCCATTTGTGATTTTCCCCAGAAAGTCATAGTTTACATTTGGAAGTCTATTTGATTCTGTATAAATTTCAGTCACTAATCAATTGAATAGGAACCTAGCAGATTAAATTAGTGGCTCATGAAGGCCATGGGAAGATTCAAAGGGGACTACAGGGTGCCAGCATCTTCCTCACAGCTTCTTATATTACAGAAAGTCATGTTCTCCAGAATACTGGAATAAGAAGCGGCTACAATTGTTAAAGACTGGGCTGCATTTTGTCCAACTTCAGGAGGCTAAGATGTACATAATTACAAATGAGCTAGACAACTTAGCTACACTTTATAGACCACAGAGATACCTAGAGTGCAGAACATCAGAATTTAGGTGTTTATTTTAGGAAGAAATAAATGAATCCTCGAACTCTGCAGCTATGGATTAGATAGAGTATCTGCTCTAAATATGTGTCTACATTGTACGTTGAGTGATTTTGTGCACCTTGCTTATAAGCTGTAACAGCAAATAACAGCTCAGCTCCTTCAGTCTGTCAAATGAAACAATTGTAAGTGCTAACCTTAATTAAACTTATTAATACATGCTGCTCCAATACTGATATCCTCTTACCCTTCTTACCAACTCTTTGGTTTCCTAAAGGAGAAGTACAACTCTCTCACTTTGCAAAACATTCAACATTTGAAAGTGTTCTCCTGAGTGAAGCTGGTAAATGGAGAAAAGCAAACAAATAAACAAAAAACATTTAACAATACTGAACTCAATTCATTTTAATCTCTGTACACAGCATGACATTAAATTCACTTTCTTTCTGGGCAGTTTTTTGTTTGTTTGTTTGTTTGTTTGTTTGTTTGTTTTAAAGGGGGCTTATTTATTATAACAGTAGCCTGTCTTTTCCATTCCCTAAGTACAGCTGCAGTATCTAGTTCCCGTAAAAGGATAATACTATCTTTAAAAACCAATGCCCGGGAAAGAGTATAAGAATAGGCATAGCATGATGATTCTCCAGATATTTTCCCAGCCTCCAAGAATTTGCAGCTCAAGTATTTCCTGAAATAAAGAGGCTAGCTTTGAGCTTAATGCTCAGTGGATGCACCCTCAGGTCATTAAATAAACTCACAGAGTTGGGAGATGGTTAGTGACCAGGCTTTCCAGCTCCCAACAGGCAAAGGATGAAACACACTGTACCTGCAAATGAAAGGGCTCAAGATGTTAGCTGATCCAGGTGAAACCATGGACTGGATTCGTCCCTTGCCTTGATTGCCTTATTAATAGAGAGGTGTTCAGAGGGAGTGATGGAAACAGAGGGACCTCAAACAGTTTAAAAGCATACTGTCACATTCCTGCATAACCCCTACATATTTTTATTTAATTACATAGACATAGACATATTTACACTCATGCAGAAACATATATATATATATGAATCACAGAATGGCTAAGGTTGGAAAGGACCTTTAGAGTTCATCTGGTCCAACTCCCCTGCTCAAGCAGAGACACATAGAGCGGGGGCATAGGCTGACAGTCAAGAAGGTTTTGAAGATCTCCAGAGAAGGAGACTCCACAACCTCTCTTGGCAGCCTGTTCCAGGGCTCTGTCACCTTCACAGGGAAGAAGTTCTTCCTCACATGGAGATGGAACTTCCTGTGTTTCAACTTGTGCCCATTACCCCTTGTCCTGTCACTGGCCACCACCAAGAAGAGTCTGGCCCCATCCTCCCTACATTCACCCCTCAGGTACTTGTACATGTTGATCAATCCCCTCTCAGCCTTCTCTTCTCTAGGCTAAACAGGCCCGGCTCACTGAGTCTTTCCTCATAAGATAGATGCTCCAGTCCCTTAATCATCTTTGTGGCCCTGTGCTAGACCCTCTCTAGAAGTTCCACATCCCTCTTGTCCTGGGGAGCCCAGAACTGCACCCAGTACTCCAGGTGCGGTCTCACCAGAGCTGAGTAGAGGGGTAGGATCACTTCCCTCGCCCTGCTGGCAACACCCCTCCTGATGCAGGCCTGGATCCCATTGGCCGCCTTGGCCACGATGGCACATTGCTGACTCATGGTTAACTTGTTGTCAGCCAGGACTCCCAAATCCCCCTCTGTGGAGCTGCTTTCCAGCAGGTCAGCCTCTAGTCTGTACTGGTGCCTGAGGTTATTCCCCCCCAGGTACAGGACCCTGCACTTGTTCTTGCTGAACCTCATGAGGTTCCTCTCTGCCCAACTCTCCAACCTGTCTAGGTCCCTCTGAATTGCAGCGCAGCTCTCTGGAGTGTCAGCCACTCCATCCAGTTTGGTATCATCGGCAAACTTGCTCAGGGTACGCTCTGTAATGCACTCTGTAATAGGTATAGTATACACATATATAAGTGCACATGTATAAAATATAAATGTGAATAACATTTTATGAGAATTGACTACACATACATAGTACATGTAAAATATGTGCATAAATATACAACCACATATATATATTATATAGATATATATTTATGCACATACACATTGATATAAATTCTTATGCTTCTTCCATTATCTAAATTCCAGCTATGGATGTTCTTTGGAACAGCCTTCTATAGCTAAATGAATTTTTCACCTTGACAGAAAGGGAAAAAAAAGCAAGAAAAAGCTTTTTGTTGAAAGCAAAACAAAACAAAAACATACCAATAAAAAAAAAAAAAAAGGAGAAAGATCATCTGGAATTGAATCTTCCTACATGACATGGAGTGGCAGGTATCTTTGATGGACAGGAACACATACTGCCAAAGTGCCCTCTCCTTGGCTTTAGCGCAATCCCTGCTGAGACTGCCAATGCTCAACTCCATCATCTGCAGAAGGAGATCTGGAAGGATGTCAGCCTCCTCTGCATCATATCTGGCCACACCAGGAGGCTTTGTGGGCTGCTGCAGGGTCTCCCTGGTGGGTTCCTCTCCACTTACTTGCGTCCTGCATGCAACACCACAGGGGCTGCCAGGCAGCAAAGATTTTCTCAGTCTCCTTCAGCTGTGCCCCCCATCCCTTTCCTATGCCTTCCTGACCAAGGTCATGAGGAGACGATAATAGCTGTATCTCAGGAAACATCACCACGCTTTGCCTTTTCCTCCATTCTTGGGAGCTGGTAGGTGTGACCACCAATGAAATGGGAAAGAGAAACACCAAGCAGCCTCCCACTTGGACTTGGATCCTGCAGAGAACCTGGGGCAGCACCAGGAGCTGAGCCTAACTCTTCTAAATGCCACAGCACACTTTTACCTCCACCGGAGGAGAGGGACGTGAAGGTGGGAGAGGAAGGGCACATTCAAAAATACACAAAGCCCACATATCTTATTCTCATCTTCAGTGTGACTCCCAAATGCCTTGGGAGTAGCTTGGGCTCCTGCTAAAGTATTAAGCATGTGCTGCCACTCCACTTCTGGAATATGAACTCTCTCAACCAGAGGGTGCAGGATTCACAATGGATGCAGCAGAGGTGTCTAAGCTTCATGGTGGGTTCAGATGAGCCAGTGTTCACACAGCATAGGAGGTGATGAGAAGGGAGTGCACCAAACTCACATGGATTGATTTCTTATTGCTCCAGGAAGAGTAGGACACAGAGGAAGCGGGAGCCTTGAACCCGAGCCTGAAGTCACCACTTGCTGTCCCAAAGTGATCCTGCACAATCCCAATGGAACATGACCTGATTTTTATTTGCCTTCATCCCTTCAGAGTAGAGACTGAACAGGACTGATCATGTCCAGGGGTATGACCTCCTGCTTTAGGGACTAAGAAGTGAGAAGATTTGGGTCAGCCCCTGGGCCTGTCACAGATATTTTTTAGATGGATATCTTCTTGAACTCCAGTATTAACCCAATATGTCTGGGAGAGGGTACGGGGAAGAAATGCAGTACACCCAATATGAGTGATAAGGCAGAACTTCTTTTATTGCAAGAATACACACAGAGTATATAACATCCAGTAATTGTTGAGCCTCCCTGTCAGCAGCTCATTGGTTACAAACAGACCTTTTGGCAATAAGTGATTGGATGTTAAACAGAGCCTTTATCACTAGGACGGTAACATAGCAGCAAGGAAACTTAGCTACTTTCTCACACTCTGGATAACTGCAAAGCTACTGTTGTTTATGCAGACTACCAAGGTCACCATGCCTCTGAAAAACATGCTGAGATCTCTATATTACAAACCTAAGGCCTAACTTATGCCAGGGGCCTAGCTGAGTTAGAAACCAAGGCCGTGGTTGTTCAAAGCTTCACATGATCCATGTCCCTGTTCCTTTAGCCATTCTGCAACAATATTTGTCTTTCAGTGAGCTACATAGGCAGGGAATATGCATCACCTCTACTCCACAGGCAGATTTACTCTGTTCTCACTGACCAGAGTATTCTGCAAGTCACAGGGGAACTCCTGTCTTTCTAATCATCCTTCCACCTATACCATGGTAGCATCCAGCCCCCCACATTGTCCTTCCCAACCTATAACATGGAGGTCTTATTTGAGGTGGGAAAAGATATAGAACCTTAACTACAAACAGAGGTTAGTAAATGCAGGAGAGATATAAAATGCATTCAGGAGAATTAAGCCACAGTGCAAGGTGCACAGTACAAGCTAGAGCCTGGAGATGCTATCCCTCTGTGTGATGAATGGAGCAGGCATCCTCAAAAAATGCTTTCTCACCACCAAGAAAAACTGATGTCTTCTGGACTTCACAAAGGAAGATGAGGTTATCCCAACACTTGTCCTGAAAATCTGCACCTCTGGTATCCTCTTCCAAACCTTTGGGAGCACACAGCCTCCAGGTACTGGATGTTCATCCTAGGGAATTCAGAAGTGGATGCAGAGGATTCAGCACAAGCAAGTCAGGAAAGTTTGAGTTAACAAGGTGTCAGAAAATATCAGGTTTTTCCACCTGTCCCTGCCCTTTGCTGACAGTTTGCAGCCATGTCACCTCAGGGAGGGCTGTTCAGATGCATCCTCCTTCCCCAGCAATAATAAACACCAGGGGCTGTCTCTTCTCAAGGCCTGTGAGAGCAATTCCTCCTGTGAGTGTGTGTTTCCCTGTTTGACTCATTTCCTGTTTTGCTGCTGAGCAGAGAGGCACCTGGTGACCAGCAAGTGCCAAAAGATGTATCTTTGGGGTTTAGACGTGGATGTGGTGAGGGTTGCTGGATTCCCTGGATCACCAGGACACTTTTCCTGCCAGGACAAACACTGCCTGATCTGTTGGCAAGTAGGGCAGGTGTTCTGGACGTCCACAACTCTTGGCAACCTGCTCATGTACATCCCAACCTCTGCATCTCCTGGAAGTCAGAGACCCCAAGGTTCATGACAAAGCTCTGACAATTACAATTAAAGTCCCAGAACAGGAAAAAGACAGAAGCACCATGACGTGAATACCCAAATCAAGCACCAAGGTGGGGAGCACATAGTGGCAGAGGACAGAATGGGTTTTATGGACATTGTGGGGCATTTTGTGGATCTCCTGATACCACAAGAATGGGAAGGAGCAACGGAAATGCTTATTCTATGGTGACAGGTATTGTAGACACATCTCCCAACATCCCTGACCCTTTATGGGCACACTGGAGGAAGAATAGTTAGAAAAGAGTGTCACAAAATACCTCCATCTCCTTTTCCATCTGTCATAAAAATAACCCCAGGCAGTGCCAGTGCAATCAGGTTGGATGCCCATATGAAGAGCAAGGGAAAAGGGAGAATAACACAGGACGGTTGTTGTTGAAAGGCTGTCCCACCATGTGACTTGGAGCAAGCATTCTCGAAGTCTTCTGAATAGCGAGAGGCTGTTAGTGCCAGCTAATTAGCAGCAAGCTAATGGCTTGGTTGCTGGAGCTGTTGGCTGCAAAATAAATTAAGTAAGAACAAAGGAAATGAAATCTACTGAACAGAAAAGTTGTTGAGGGTGGTAGCACAGAACAATTAGGAATAAACTTAATAGGCTTAGTAGTATTTAGGTGTAACTAACAAGAGCAGAAGTTCACATGCTGCTTGCTAATTTATTCCATCCTCTTGACTAAAAGCAAAGAGGAAGGAGTGAAAATGAAAAAGTCTATGGAGAGGAAGACAAGGCATCTCAACAATGTCTTCAAATGGAAGACATTTCAGGGAAAATTTATCCCAAACAGATCTTTGGGGAAAAATAAAACAGGGAAGCTTGGGCATGGCTCGAGAAGTCCACAAGTGCAGAATCGGCCTGTGAGCCCGCTACCTTTCCCTGCCATAGACAAGTCACCTAACCTAGCAAAGCCCTTGCATTACCTTCTTCTCCTGTCCCATCTCTGTACTGAGACCACAACGAGTCCTTCCAAAGGAATGTTGGACCATTATAATTGATCCCTTGGGGAAAGACTTCCTCTAATCCCGTTTAGTATGAAATTGGCATTTCCAGTTGGATAGCTCTCCCTGTCCTTAGCACTTGCATACTTTTAAACTACTGTAAAAGAAAGGATGCTCTTGTTCCTATCTTAACTGATTAATTTTCCTAAGGACAGTCAATTCTTTTTTTATTCATAATTAATGAAGAGGCTTCATAAAACTGTTAGGTTTTGGCAAACATTGTCAAAGGACAGAGGGAGCCCAAGGCCTAGATTTTTTAAGCAACTTCTATTCCCAGCTGCCACTGGGCTGCAGGAGAGATTGGTGTCTAAATACCTCAGAGAGTCTGGAACCAAGAACTCCATGCAAGGTTCCAAATATGAACACATAAAACCCATGTGCAATCCGAGACATAAGACCTAAAATCTTTATTTTTTCTCTATTTTCTGCCATTGCTCAGTCTCAGATCAGAGAAAAGATATCACAGAGACTGCATAGTCAATGGTGGTGAACTACCTAGAGTTTCTTTTCCAGATTCTCTCATTTCAGTTACTACATGTCAAATTAGAATTTTCTTGGATCACGTATGCAGCTCAGTTTTAGCCAGCCATTCTCTAGCTACAAAATCCAGCTGAGTTTTGGTCCTCAATCTCACAGAAGAAAAAGACAAGAAATTCATATGGTAAAGTCTCCATGGACAAGGGAAAATTTCAGGCCAAGTTTCATGATCAAATGAATGACAAACAACCAGGAAAAATATGGGAATTGCAAACTGGATATTACCTTGCTTATGCTAACAATCATGTTAATAATGATAACAGCAAGAGTATATTGGCAGATGTAAATTCGTGAAGATTAGAAAAATATTTATTTTCTCCAGTCAGAGAGTAAACTCATGATTAAGCATAGTGGACTAACGAGTCCACAGCCAATAACTCAGCTATAGTACTTGTCTGTGTGCATAGTCTTCAGACTTATGATGTGCTGTGGCTTAGCTAACCCTTAATGGGTAAGAGGTGAGCTTTGACCTTGCCTTTGGGGTGGGCAAATATCATGCTCACACAACCATGTAGCAGATGACAGGCACACGCATTTTAAGCCACATTATCTGGATTGCATGTTAGAGCTGTTCCTCCTCTCCACAAAAGTCGCTGCTGTAGGTATGTGGGGTGACCTTCTGTCACCCTGCTCTGCAAAGATGGTGAACTTTTAGGCATCAGGAATCACTGAAGCTGAAGAGTTTCATCCTTGTTTCTCAGCCCTGTTCACATCCCATCCATGAGGACCAGGATTACGTGATCATCCCAAAGATCATGATAGTTTCTGCCATTTTCTATTCTCTGGGAATACAATGAATTCCCAGATTGCACACCGTTATCACGGTCCCAGCAGCAGAATTTTCAATGAAGATGTAAGTTCAAGAATTAGAAAGGCCCCACAGAGACTTTTCTGCCTTGTTCATTCATGGCATTGAAGGCAAGAGAAGCCACTTTTTCATTTAAAACTAGAACTCGCAGTGTTTGTAAAGCACACAGCTTCAAAAGAGTGGATGGATCGGTTTATATAGAATGAGTTTATGGATTACTGAGATCACCTGTAGACCTAGTTAATTCTTCTGAGCTTTACCCTTAGTTCTTGTTTTTAATTTCTATGAATTCTCTTCAGTTTCCTTAGGCTCAAGTTGGGTTCAGGCTGTATTTCAATTTTATATGAGCATCAAACCATTTGATTATTACAAACCCTATTATAGGATACCTCTTGCACAGTGAGATTCTCAAGAGAGCCTGTGATCTAGATGAATCTGATCTGAAAAGTAATTTGTTCCATAGAGGAAATCTATAACAATAAATAAGAGTTTTTCTCAGATTGTTGTGCTCTGTGAGCTGAGATCGTCTTGACTGCCCCTGTTCATAACCCTCTTTTGCTTAAATGAGACAGAGAATGGGCTAGTGATGAAGAACTCCTGTCTATATCTCTATGGTTGATAACATTTTATTCATGACTTGGTTCACGTAAACACTGACATGGAAAACAGCAAAATATGCCATGCAATTGCCCTGATATTAGAGATTTAACAAAGGAAATTGTGTAGGAAAAGGAGGAATGAAGCCTGAGGATACTGAGTAAAAGATCTCTGGAATTAAAAATGAAGAATTCAGTATCTGCAGTTGTTCATCATAGCTTTCAGTCATAGATTCTTAACCTCATAGTTCAGCTATGTATTGGATAGAAATTATCATCTCAACCATTACAGCTATCTCTATGGATCATCTAAACTTTCAGGACATAACGGATATCTCTGCTATCAGAGATGGCAGGAAATTCAGTCCTTAAAATAGACTCTTCTCCCTGTCTTCTTGCTGATATATTGAGTAAAAGTACTGGTAGTTATTGGTGGGGTATTTAAGGGTTAAGAGGCCCTGCATTTATTTTTCTTTTTAACTGACTGGGCATTTAGTATATATAAAACCAAGATCAAAATTACTTATCAATCACTTTTAATAGCACAACTGAGAAACAGGCTCAGACAATGTCTTAGGAGAAGGTGAAGATGATACTTGCTTACTGCTTACCTGCCCAGCTCTACATAGTTGCAAAACTTCTTTGGTAACTAGACATAAGTCTTGTGGGTGAATGAAGTGGAATCTCCAATCAAACACCTGCTGGAGTTATTCTTGAGTCATCAGAAATTCAGTAGTTCCTGTTGCTGTCCAAAAGTCAGTGAAGATCCTCAGAGTCTCCACAAAGAAACACCACTTGGCTCAGGTATCTAACCATGGATTTGAGTCCTTAGCCAACCAAGTTGGAAAGCATTGCCGTGGTTTATCAAAGGAAAAAAATATTTTAAAAGGTCCCTCCCTCTGTTCTGATTTGTGCTGTTTTATTTTTGGGGAGAACCCCTGGAATCAGTTTTGTGTCCATGGCTAAAGATTTTAGACCCTCCATGCCACAGTATTTTCTGTGAGGAAGAGGCTGAGAGATAGGCACCTGCAAAGGAACGAACAAATGGAAAAACAAATAAAAGAAATAGTAACAGAACAGTCGCAAAAAGCTTTCCCGAATGAGTCTAGAGAGGGCAAGACTGAGGGATTCCCCTCTAGCACCTATGGCTAGACAATCATAATTGTAATGATAAAGTCGTAATGAAAAATTTGCCAATTTCAGGCTGGACTTTGATGTTTAAGGACCTATTCCCTGAAGGAGCTGTACAAACAAGGAACACTCCAGGTTATCATACAAGTTTGAGCAAGCCTTGTTAATGTGGGATAATTCCCTTTATAGGGTTAAGACATCAAATTGCCTGCTGGACAAAAATGGGAAGCAGTACGGGTATCCAAGAGGACAAAGTTACACAACAGGTTGTTCCCCTCCATTGTAAAGAATATCCAACATTATATTTTTCCTTCTCCATTATTCCCAGCTGACAAAGGCTCCCCCTTTGCAAGCTGCAAAGCAGCCCCTGTTCAGGAATGTCATTATGAAAGGGGCTTTAAAATAAAGCAGGGCACACAAAAATGTGATGACTTGTCAAAAATGCAGGCTGCAAGGTGTTTAAGGCATGAATTTCCTCTTAATGAAGCCTCGCTGAGGGAATATTGCATTCAGCCTAGAGTGCAAGTGATGATATATCACAAATTTATGACTGTCCCCTAGTGTTTCCCAGAGTGAGGAAGGGGGCATAAAAATAGCCACACAAGGAAGAGCTTGTAAAATCACTGCCATTCAAGCCGTTGTTTGGCCCCGAGCCATATCTGTCAGGAGTTTTCATGGCATTTGGGTGCAGTGCCGCTCAATAGGAACACTGGTTATATCCAGATTTCCAGTGGTCACTTCCTCTTTAACTGGAGAGTCTCGGATGGATAGAGAGGAGAACATAAGAAATTGCAGAGGGATGAATGGGACAGAAGTCCTGCATTGAAAAATACCATGAAAAAATACATTAAAATACATTGTCTGTCAGAAAGTTGTCTCCCCCAATCTCAGCAGCCACGCCCATCTCTTCTACTCCCAAATAAATAGCCTATTATTTCTATGTGAAACAGGACAGAGGCTTCAGTAACAAGGGAAGTGAAGTCTCCCTCACTCTGCAGATAGGAAAAGCAATCGACTGTTTGAGTAAGAGGAGCAGGCAGGCTACCACCTGTCAATCTTGGCTGGTGCGTGCAATTATCCCAGGCATCCTTCAAGATCCATAACTTTGGTTGACAAATTCAGAGGCCTAATTTTCTCCTCTTGCACTTTTTAACATGCTTCTACCAACTTACATCCACCCCAAAAGGTACCTTGCTAGATCACAGGGCCTTGAGAAGTTGACTTCATGTGTGAAATGAGCAACAAGAAAGTCTGTTCTGCTCCAAGTGATAGTGACATTCAGTTCTCCAAGACAGAGGGTAGTGCAGGTTGCTTTTTACAAGGCTCCCAAATTGAGTCCCAAAACACTTTTTTTTTTCAGGATTTCCTCAATCTACAGGTAGCTAAAACGTGGGAATTTCTGTTGCTGGAGTGAGCAGGAAAGAATTCATACTGAGCCACATCCACCCAGAAGGACAAAGCCTGGTGATGGTCAAGTTTAGACCAGATGTATTTTTCACGCAGAAATGCTTAGACAAGGTAGTGGCTTCTTGGGAGCTCATGAATCCAGGAAGGATGCAAATGATTAGGCTGCTCCACCCATATTATTATGGTATTGGGAGGTAAGAAGAAGGGTAGCTGTTCTGGTAATCCAGGTGTTTCATGAGATTCAGCCCTGAGATCCTTGATTTAGAGTGAGAGAAAGATAATGTGAGGTCGCAGAAATATGTCATCCATGGGACAAGAGTGCCAGGATGCTCTGTTAACATGTAATTACATCTACACACTACTAAGATGCTTCTTTATTCTGACCACTGGTTCTATTGCATACATATGGTTTCAGAGAGCAGAGAAAAGGTTAATAAATGAAGAAGAGGAGACTATTAATGGAGATTATTAATTAATGTAATGGAGAGGCAGAGTAATTTTTGTTTTGGCAGAGTCCTGAACCCAAAGGAATTGCTCTAGGAGAAACAGCTCTGGCTGCTTTGCCACCATCATGATATGTTGTCTCTTTTTTAAGGCATAACAGGGCTGCATTTCTTTATTTCATGCATCTCTTAAGAAATACCCTCTGAGAGCAAGATGAGACTCAGAATGGCATAGAAAAAGAGGCCTATATTTTGCAGGGCTCTTCCCATAGTCTCACCAGTGACTTCCAGAGCTCTGTGCAGTCAGAGGTGGGACTACCACCAATAAGGATGTGAGAGAACTTGTCTGCATAGGTCGAGTGCAATTATTGATTTTCTTTGGGCCATATTTTCTATCTGGCTGAGTTTCATTACTGACATCCCTCAGGAAGCAGCATGTGCACATTGGACAATGTTCAGCAACATCTGGTGTCAGCAGAGTTGCAACAGGGAAAATTCCAGCCCCGTAATGATACAGACGGCTTTCACAGAATCACAGAATCGCAGAATGGTTTGGAAGGGACCTCTAGAGATCATCTAGTCCACACCCCTGCTCTGGTAGGGACACCTAGAGCACGGGGCACAGGGTCGCATCGAGGCAAGTTTTGAAGATCTCCAAAGGAGGAGACTCCACAACATCTCTGGGCAGCCTGTTCCAGGGCTCTGTCACCTTCACAGGAAAGAAGTTCTTCCTCATATGGAGATTAAACTTCCTGTGTTTCAGCTTGCATCCCTTACCCCTTGTCCTGTCACTGACCACCACCGAGAAGAGTCTGGCCCCATCCTCCCTACATTCACCCCTAAGGTACATGTTGATCAGATCTCCTCTCAGTCTTCTCTTCTGTAGACTAAACAGACCCAGCTCACTTAGTCTTTCCTCATACAATAGATGCTCCCAGTTATGTTTCCTTGACTACTAAATAGCCTTTACTTCTAGGTCATTCTTCTTGAAGGGGGCAAAGGTGTTTTGTGTTGCATGAGAGTGTAAGACCATTGGAGAAGACACAGGTTATCACAAAAAGGGACATTGTACCTCTAATAGAGGGATGCTGAGGCACAAAAAGGTGAAGCAGGTCACACAGCAGGTCATTGGGATTAGAATTCATGTCTCTTGATTCCCAGCCCAAAACCTAATTTGGAGACATATCTGACTTGACAGTATCCTTTTAAGCCTGGAATCTTATAGGCTATAAAAGTAAAATGATCAGTTTTAACTAGAGCACCTTACTGACTTTATCAAATGAAAAACAAAAAAAAAAAAAAGAGAGAGAGAGAGAGGAAAAAAAAAGTATAACATGAATGTATTCAGTTAATGGGATGCTCTCAATACAAGGGCAGAAAAAGGGTGGAAAAAAACCAAACTCAGGATATTTCAGACAGAATTTGGAGTTTTATCTTTTCTCATTTCCAATCATTTGAGATTTTTGCAGGTAATTTGAAACAGCTGACATTTTCCCTACATGAAAGAATAAACATTTAATTTGCACTGCCGATTTGGGAGGAAGAATTCTAATCCTATTTGCTCAGCCTCAGCAGAAGCTCAGTTGAATCTGTAATTACTGCCTCAATGTTACACAAGGCGCAAGTAATTCAATTAGGAATCCCGATGGGGAGGATCAAGCAAAAACAATACAAACCCAATATTTTAAAAATGGGTTTTAAGTCCCATCCACTTGTCTGGGTCAGTGGTTCCAAGGTGGCAAAGGCCAGCAGTGTCTGAAGGTCTGTTCTCAGAGGTGGCTGGGACTAATGGCTTCCATAAAGACAAGTTGGTGGTCCCTCTTAGGTGGGTGCCTGTAACATCCAAACCATGAATGTTTACTGGGAGCTACTAGTCTTCTCTTTGGCAGTCTCTGTGGAAGAGTCAAGGCTGAAATGTGCCACTGAGAAGAACTAAACTCTAGAAGTATTCCAGATGGGGCAAGAATTAGGCCAAATCTACAAAAAACATGATTACCTGGCCTTGTCATTGGAGTAAAACTCCATCTTGTGCTTCTATGGCTAATTTATATCGATATGTTTTGTTTCTAATATTATTACTCGGAATTGAGGGTGACACCAAAAGTGATCTATATTTGATCCTTCCCCTGGGCAAGACATGGATTATAACCTTCTGAGGTCTCTTTCAGGCATTGGTTTTCTGAGCTCTCTCCTAGCAGGTAAGGATATGGACTCAGCCAAAGAAGAAAATTCTCCTCTGAAGTGGGCAGGAACTACAGAGAAATGAGTAGAGTTGTGTCCTGAACACGGAGAAGACCAAGATTTCATCGGAGACTTGATTCAGTTGTCCACTCATAGGTATGCAGGGTCATCTGAGATATCCTAAGAAGAGTCCTGGCTGGTCAGCAACTGACATTCCAGAAGGTCTCCCCTTGGCTGTGGGTCACCCCTATCAGTGATTTATGTGTCTAGATACCCAAGTAAAATCAAGTGGCACCTAATCAGGTGCCACTGACATCCTCTGACAACTGAATAAACCTCCCAAGAGTATTCTACAGACTTTTGGGAGAGACCCGCTTGGACGCAGTCCTGAGCCACATGCTATAGGTGACCCTGCGTGTGCGGGGGGATTGGACTAGATGATCTCTAGAGGTCCCTACCAACCTTAAGCATTCTATGATTCTATGGCATTTCCAGTGCCCACATACACAGTTCAGCCCACATACACGGACAACCACCTTCTGAGACTCTCTTTTGCTTTACCTTGACTGATGATTTAGCTAAATTTTATCTCGCCCCATGACAAAGAGCGGCTGAGTTGTCAGTCGTGCAAGAACACAAAAATCCCTTCCCTATCTGAATGTTAAATGTCAATCCTTCCCTTTTAGTTCAAATCAGTCATGGAAAGTCAAATAGGATCTGTGTTTCTTAAGAGTGAGTCTGATTCCCATTGTTTTTTCATTACCTGAAATTTCTCATCCACCTGACTTCCTCATGATGTCACTGTCTCCATAGCAGCAAACTAACATCACGATGGAAAGATGATGATTGAACTCAGGTTTGAGATTTGCTGGTATTTCGGGGAGGGTATTGTTCAGGTAGGTAATGGCTTTCAAAAAGCAGTGGAACAGAAGAGATGAACGAAAAACACAGGATGCAAGCAGAATGAATTTTATGTGCAGTATGACTCATAACTCAGGCTAATTAATGTTCCCAATGAACACATCTCCTTTGGTGTTATGTACAAATAATTTCTATCTTGAATCAGTAGGCAGAATAAAGAGTGAAGGAAGAGAACCGAAATCAGTGTTTCCTCTTTCCAGATAGGACACTGAAGTAAGCCAGATCACAGGCCCTAAGACAAGAGTTGGATATGGGCCTTTATGAACAGTTTTGCACAATAATATCTTTCCTTCTCATTTTATATATCTAATAAAGGTCATAACTCCACAACACAACTACACAGACAAAAATGTAAATCAGTATCACTTTAGTGTGGTTCCTATTTTCCATAGTGCTGCTTAGTTATCTTTTTGAAGCTTTGAACACATTTCTGAGCACCTGTTTGCTTGCATACCATGTTCCAGACTCACAAGAATCTCAATTTCTCTGTTAAGGTGATTGATTTGGAAGAGAACATGCCTGTCAGATGTTCATCAGGCAAGGTACATTCACATGTAAACTTCTTCAAAGAGCAGAACAGCCCTCTTGACAGTCCAGGAATCTTGGGGTAAAGAATAACCTTCAAGGGTGGCAGCTGTAAGATGTGAATTAAGAAGTGATTGGCAGCAATTCCTCATTCTATTAAAAAAAGACCATCATGATAAGATTTCTGTGTCTTGGGACAGGCCACCTGCACCATTGCATCCTTTTTTTAATCCTTCTCACAACACAGCCAAAAATATTGTTCTACTGACTTGTCTTAACTGGTGTCTGAGATAATACACCTTCCTGAAATAATGATGGAGCACTCATAAGGACTACAGTACTTGGACGCATTGCAAGGAGAATGCATGTCAGTCACCTTGTCCTTTTTTTTCTATATTTACCATAAACTATTTTTGAAGTTTGGAAATACTAATCAGTGGAGCATTAAAGTAGGTACATATAGAATTCATCTCATCAAATTTTGTGTTATTTAGCCTGCAAATTAGGAAATCTGGATGTATGTCCCCCTGTGTTGCTAATCTCCCTGTACAGTTGGTGAAAAGTCAGTCAAAAATCAATGCAGACCAATATAGGTGTGTCTTGTATGGTGACCTGAACTTTTGGTCTCCAGAAGGACTCCAATTGTTATACTGATTAGAGGCTCAGTTCAGTGACATAAGCAGAGGGGTCTTGAGCTGAAAAATAGCAACGTATCCATATGGAGCTGGCAGGTACAACTAAGGACCCATGACCCTTTGGATGAGCACCTGTAAAGAAGGTCATCTCAAATGCACACATTGACAGGTTTCATTCACATGTAGACAGCTCTATGTTCTTGACACAGGGAAATTTCAGAGATCTAAATATGTGTCTATTGCATTTTGACATGCTGTGGAGTGTCAATGTGACCTCTAGTTGTGCTCCAAAGAGTTTAAAGTGCTGTAGGTCTGTGTCATACCTGCGAGGACCCAGCCACAGTCTCAGAAGTCTTTTTGTACCTCCAATTCTTAGGCAACCATGCTTAGGCAGCTGATCCATGACCATTATAAAATTCTGAAAGAAAGAAGTTTAAAAACATGATCAATTGCTTGCTCAAGAAGGCAGCAAGACAAGGAAGTAACCAGCTTTCTGGTGGGTGACTAAGCACTGAAACAAGTTGCCCAGAGAAGTTGTGGAGTCACTTTACTTGGAAATAGTCAAAACCCACCCGGACACAATCCTGGGCAAGGTGTTCTAGGTGACCTTGCTTGAGAAGGGGGTTGGATCTCTAGAGGTCCCTCCTAACTTCAGCCATTTGGTGATTTGGTGAACTTGCACTCCTTGATTTCACAGTTCTTTGCTTCAACAACTGGCCTATCGCAGCTCTGTTGGTTCACATCTAAGCAAGCATTCTGGGCTTGCCTCTTCCCCTCAAAGCCCAGAGTTTTACATCCCATGCAGGGCACTTTGAACTCATTCCAATTGCTTCAGAAAGAGACAGTGTTTCCTGTTTCTGCAACCCAGCCGACTCCTTAATCCTTTTATCCAACTATGATTGTGCCAGCTTGTCCTTGTGTTCCTGTTTGACCTCATCTCGGTTCTTTCATCCATGGGCTCTGTTCCCACCTCTGCACAAGGCAGGCATGTACTTTAAGCTACCATTCCATAAAACAGAGTTATTTAGTTTATAGGGGGAAAAAACTCTGCAGCAAGTGGGCATAAACACACACACATGAACACACACACACATGGCCCAGGTCGGCCTCTGCCCCTTGTTTCATTTCTTCCATTCCCTTGCCGACTGTGACACTGAACAAGTCACTTAACCTCTCGCTGTCTGAGTTTACCCAGCCGTAAAATGGGGATAAAAATACTTCACCTACCTCAGGCAGGACATGTGGTTTAATTCCTTCATGTTTTCAAAGTGCTTTGAGTTCCTGAGCTAGATAAGAATTGGCTTCAATTTTCTCACGTGACTCAAGTTTGTAGTGTTTAGTTTGACATACGTTAACATGGTCTTGCTTGTGCTTGCTTGAGAGCTTCACCATCAGGACTTGCCAGGGAGAAGTCAGTAAATTGTTTCTTTGTGCCTTTTCTTCAAAAAGGGAAATAGGTTTTTGCCACATACGAGTATGGATCTCTAAAAATAAAAATCATTATGTTTTTTGATATTAGATATTACTACTATGCTCTCCGTGTGTGTATTTGTAAGATACAAGGCTCACTGAAAAACAGTTTGCTTGCCCCATGATGAAATTTTACTGATTCCAAAGACTTTCTTTTTGGTGTTATTTTAATGAAAAAAAAATTATTTTCAGAAACATCATTATGAAAATGGTAAATAACAATTTTTTTTTTCCATTTCACACAAATTGGGAGAGACTTTGTTGATGAGATTTCGCTCAGTGATGCTGTTGTCTAACTAGTGGTAGATGCTGTAGTTTATGTGAAGAAGGCATAAAAAGGTCCAGTGACAAGAATCTGAAGTTCAGCTTACTCAGGCTCAGTGAAAGCCCATATTCTTTTAGTGTTCAGGGTTTTTTTAAGATCCCCGAAACCTTTAAGGGATGGTGGGTTTTGCATTGTTTAAGGTTTGAAATCGAAGTCAAATATCCTTCTGAAACTGATGAGTCCACTCAAACAGAAGTTCATGGAGATGTTGCAAAGATAATTGAAGAAAAGTCTCTGGTCTGGATACTTTTGCAAAGTTCTTGGGAAGTGCAGTGGTTGCTGCTTGATAACAGCTACCCTTCCCCACTTCCCACCTCCTCTGCAGTCTAAAAGGGTTGTGATTGTGGTAGTAAACATTGTATATTTTATCATGGTGACCTCTGGCCAGGTTTTTGAGGGCTAATTACACTAGCGAGGTTCCAGCTGGGATTGAGGTGGGATCTGAGAGGTACCTGAAAAAAGGAACCTTTTCCTTCTGGATGGAAAAATAAATGATTCCCCAGCATTTACCAAAAATAATAAGACAGGAACTGGCTGAAATCCCTGCTTTTATTCCTTCCTTCCCATTTTCACTCAAATGCTTCTTGGAGTCCCATGTTTTTTCAAAGCTATGTAGATATTTCTCTTTTTTTTTTTTTTTTCCCTCATTTTTCTTTATTGTATGCTTACTTAATAGCTGTTCTCCCCTCTTCTCTGTCCCCACACTTCTCCCATCCCCTTTCGTGATATTGTGTCCTAACAGCAAATCAGTTATCCGGTACCAAAGGCAACATATATCATCCAGTGACAGCTCCTTCTGCTTCCACCCGTGACCTTTAGAAGCAAAATAGCCAAATGCAAACAAGCAGAGATAAAGGTTCATTCTGGACACAGCATTTTTATTTGCTTCAGGTGCGATTTATAAAGCTGTCACTGAATTCTGCTGGCAGCCAGATGCAGAAGGAAAAATTGTTCCTGCATCCTTCTCAGGCAGGGATGGGAAGCAGTTTAACTCTTTGGCTGCATCAAGAGGCGCATGAGTGAGACCTTCCACTGTGTCTGCTTCTTGATGGGGTATGAGAGAAGGTTTCAAACACAGCAGCTACTGGATGAGGAGGTGCCAGAGTAAACTCAGCCCTCATGAAAGGGGATGTAATTCATGTGAGGTCCCCAGAGCTCTGACTCTCTCCCTTTAAATTGTTGCTGCATTTGAAAGCAGAAGCTAAAATACGATTTAAACATTTGTCTCCCTCTGGCTACAGTGCAGGAGAATATATATTTGTTTTTTTTTTTTTTTTTCTATCTTTACTGCCAGCTAGGTAAGCCGTGTCAAGCAACTCATGTTGTCATTCCATGCCTTAGTTTCCCCACTGAGATGAAGACAAGTCTTTGTGCTCCCACATGAGCCTGAGGAGCATTAGATGCTTCCAAAGCAAGGTCTGCACCAGGCAGAGTGCTTGTCCCTTTCCCATGTCCTCTTCCTTTGTCCCAGCACTTCAAAGCCCAGCTGTGTGCAAGCTGCTGAAAAGCCATGCACTGTGTCTTGCAGATCAGAGAGACAGCTCACTGTCCTGGACATCACCCTGGAGATCCACTAAGTACTGAGCTGCCCGTCCAGCCCAGGCTCCCAAATCAAGCATCAGCAACCACGAAGACAGCTTCTCCCTTACTCCTTCGTCATCTGGCTGGGAATATTTCCATCAGCTCCTCTTAACTTCTTTCCATACCTGAATTTTTTTCAAGAGCAACATGCAGAGATCACCTGATCTCCCCTAGTGATGCCAGGGTGCCTAAGCCCCATGACACCATCTCAAACTGCCTCAAACTGCAGGCTCATTATTTCAGGCTCCCCTGCCCCCTTCCTGCTGCTTATTTGGGGTCTGAAGGGTGGCTGGTAGGTGGAAAGTGACCTTCAGGTTGTTTTTACAGACATTATTACACTGTCGAGGCGAGGTGTAAGGCAAGGCAGTTGAAGAAAGGGATTTGACAAGTGAATTTATTTTAACAGGCAGCACCATTCAGTCCATTTAAAAACAAGGCAGATTTGTAAATGCTTTTGGGAATCAGCCCTGCAAATACTGGTGTCCTTAGACTCTCTAACGTGTAATTAAGGCAGGAGTTGATTGACTGAAGAAAAATAGAACGTCAGCAATGAAGGCAATTATAGAAAACAGCAGTTCCTTGCATTACTGTTCTGTTTTGTGTTCAGACTTGGAAACTTTCTCCAGGAGAGATCCTATGGGCCAGAGCCTGACCACTCTGAAGCCAACAGCAACCCCCCATCGACTTCAGCACAGCCAAGATCTGATCCCCAAATAAAGTCAAAGACAGAGTAAACACTGATGACACTATTTATTCTGTGAAAGCTTCCTTTGGACAGAACTCCTGTAAATCTTAGTGCCAGTCTATAAATTAAGCTGAAATTACCCAAAATAATCCAGTCCTGACAATTGCATGAGATTCGTTTCGTGCGAGGCTCACCCAGAACAGCTCCCCAAGACACATTCGAGTTTGTACTCCATGCCTCAATACCATGCAGTGCCCCATCTTCTCTTGCTCTCCAGGCACCATCCACTGCACTTATGGAGTGTGCTCTTGGAAGTGGACATAGACTGCAGCTACCCTCACAGGTACCTTCACCTTCTTCATGGATGGCCCATCTCATATCTGCAGCCTCAAAGCATGCCCATAATTTGCACAAACCGTCTTGTCCCAGCTACCACCTGAGTGGATGCCACCTGTGCCATGTGGTCTAGGCATCTCTGCTTGAGCAGGGGGTTGGACTAGATGATCTCTAGGAAGACACTAACTATGTCAATAAACCATGTTCAGAATGGATTTTCCATCTTAGAGCTACCAGAGGGAAAAAAAAAAAAAAAAAAGGCTTTTTCTCTGGCATTTATAGGCCTGACCCAGGAGCAGCCTTTAACTGGCCCACTTCAAAACTTCTATGAAAATATAAGACAAATAAGATGTCTTTCTTTCCAAAAGTACCCCAGATGTGTTTATTGACAGTGGCTCTTTTCCCTCACAGATAGATTTGGAAGGAACTTCTGTCTTTGGAGCCTAGATACAAAGTTAGAAAGACAGTTGGACCATCTCCTGAAGCTCCCTTTTTCTTTCCTTCTGTTTTCTTGCCTCTGTCCTCTGAAAATCATTACACAGATAATATTGTCTTCCTTAGTTAAGGGCAGGCACATTAATTGAAAACCACAAAGTCATGTACTTGGAAAGGAGAGAGAATCTCAGCAATTATCAAGGGTCTTCTGTATTGAACTGTATCGTAAATAGTTCTCAAAAGTTATTACTACAATTCTCAATTTATAGATGATAAAACTGATGTCCAAGGTGGGAGATTAGTCACTGAGGATCATTCAGCATGTTTGTGGCAGAGACAGAGGTCTCCTGAGAGCTATCCAATAGTTACAAGACCTCACATTACTGTTACGTAAAGTTTTAATCATTTATCTACTTTGAGTTTCAGGAAAATACCCTTATAAATCCTACTGGCAACCCAGAAGAGCCTTCTCCCCATCTTTTCCTTCTGAATTTCTACCATGGTGTGCTGTAGCTCTTAGGAAGGAGGGGGCTTGCACAAGCAACTGCACCATCCTCACCAAAAAGAGCCTCTCTAAAGTGTTTCCAGGATCAGCCCATCTGCGAGACACGATGAGTTGCATGTGATACTGTTGGCCGATCACAGAAGCAGATGCACACATGTTGACAGGAATTTCTGTTTTCCACTTCAATTAAGCGGCAGAGGAAAAAAAAAACAACCACAAACTGCTGTTAAACCAGATTGCTAGCAATCTTCAGCCCATCAGGGTTACTGACAGCTTCCTCAAACCATTTGTGAAAAGGACTTCTGATAGAAAAATAAAGCATTAGGCCAGGCCTGGCAAAATCTCAGTCCCCTCTGAGAGGTGCTAAATGTCCTCAGATTCCCATGGAGAACACTTGCTAACATTGCATGATTATTAAGGGATAAATGAGGGCACAGTCTGGGCAGCTTGCCCAGCGAGGGAAAAATATAGTACTTTTGACACTGTCTGTGGCTCTGACAGGAAGAACTGACCCTCTAGATCCAACTCCAAAGCCAGCCTTGCTGGTCACAGTCCCAGTGAATGCGTCCCTGAAGAGTGCTCAAGTTTTATATCCTGTGTTCAATGGCCCTACTGTGTTCTGTAGGTGCCAAAATCCACCACTGAGACACCACTAATACCCTCAGAGCTCTCTCACCTTCTCATGTGGTGTGCAGTTGAACCTAGTGCTGTCCACAAACCTAAAGCTACTCAGAGACCTGGTTGCAAAGTAATATGGCACCCCAAAAGTCTCTCAAAACAGTCAAGGATTTTTTTTTTTTTCTCAGCAATATAGTCCAATTCTTCTGACATAGTGTGCACAAACCTAAACCTGGCCAATGGCTTGAAGGAGGTTTGGGTGGTGCAAGCATTCATTCTCAAGAACAAAAGAGGCTCAAAGCTTTGGCATGCTCATGAACTCATTTCTCCAGTGAGGATGCCATACTCTGCCAACCTTAAAATAGAGAATTACTGCAATTAAGCAAAAATTTGAAAAAAAAATAAAAAATCTCCAAAATCCTGTACTCTCTGAAGTGGGTATTTAAGCTTCTGCTCTAATGGGGAATTACCACATCATGCCACAGTAGCCAGTTGCTAGAAATTGCAATGGCAATGCAGATTTGACCCGAGGAAGCACAGATTAAGGCACTAAAAATGCATAATATAAATGAATTTCCTTTCTCCCTAGCATACATGCTTCAGAGGAAAACTCTGCTTCTTGGAAAGTGTTGTAACTGGGTCTTCAGGACTTCCTTTAGTGTAAAGAATGTGATAAGTAAATTAGATACTGCTTGGTGAGTCTCTCACTGGAGAACATCTCAGATATGCACAGGGCACCCATCAACTTATCACCAGCACATTTAGGGTCTCTCTGGGGACAGGAAAGTCTGTGGCCCATGTTCTAAAAATTAAGGTGACTTTCCACGCCCAAAAGATTTATGAGATATGGCAAGAGCTCTGGTAGCTCTACTGAGTTATCAGGTATGAGAGAAACCCCCTTGAACCTCTCTCTCTTTCAAAAGTTTGAAATTTCCTGAAGATATAAGCCCTGAGAGGAGGAAAACTTTTGCCAGGCATTCGTATATATTTTCCTCTTCCTGATTTCTGGCTACTTGCACCCCAGTTCCTGTGCCCTGGCCAGGCAGAGAGACAAGTCAGAACACAAAACTCAGTCTTTCTGTTTTTGGACTTAGAAGACTATACATGATAAAAGGGAACCCAGGATACTTCTTGAACAAAACATAAGAAAAACTGGAGAGATTTGGCCTACACTAAATATCAGTGTAGATATAAAAGGGAATCTTCAGTTCACAAATATGGCACCTTTTCCACATCAAGGCTTATTTTCCCAGGAATCAGAAGAGCTACTATGTATCTGTCCAACAGTGGGTTCCATAACCTCCTTGAAAATTAAATACCAACATCACTTAGACAAAACAGATACTTCACTGGGCATGCTAAGATGACCTCACCATGAGGTCACCAGTTACAAACCTGCACAAACACTGTGACATTTTAGAGCCAAATGGAGATTTAAAGCAAAAATCTTATAACGTTAGGTTCTTCTGTGGCTTCAGGATGGTCAAAAAAAAAAAAAAAAAAAAAACAAAAAAACAGCCCCAAATAGAAGTGAGAATGCAGCTTCGTGCTAAATTGTGTGTGTGTGATTGCCCTCTTCTGGGACATCTCAGAATAGCTCACCCTTGCTTAACACCTGAGAGAGTCAGAAGATTGCAGGATGTAGACATCAGGAGCTGGGATTGCTCTGCTGTCATAGTCAAATCTCCTTTTCCATGTGAATTCTGAGCTGCAGTCCCACCACAGCCTTTACCCTGTTCATTTGCTGCATGAAACTCTTCAGAGAGAAACTTTTTGCACAGTTATCATCCTAGTCTTTTTATTTAGGACACTCTGCAGCCAGAGTGGCTGACAGAATTCATTCAGGGGTCAGAGGAAAAACACCCCAAACCCACAAGACCATCAGGACCCTTCTCCTTCAAGTACTCCCTGCAACACCAATAGATTCGCCCTCTCAGCAAAGCCACATGTTTTCATTCTCCTCTCCTAATGGTCTTGTGATTACTCTGTAGCATTAAGGAGAGTTGTGTGATTGGTATTGTTCAAGAAGACCATGCAATGGTGACCAACAGTGGAGAACATGCAGGATCATGTCCCTGAATAGTGATCATTTCATGAGGCTAACACCCTGGGACATTCCTAAGGTGAGATAAGGTTACTTGGAGCCTCAGGAGGCAAACTCAGCAGTCTTCTCTTCCAGTCCTGTGTCCATCTTGGAGCATCTTGTCCTCTAAAGGAGAAGGTGTACTGGAACCTCCCTGAACAACAATGCCTAGTTCTAATACAATAGAAAATGACCCATGGTCATTCCAGGTGCAGACATAGATTGTGCTTTCACCTGAAGCAAATAAGTACAAGTAGAAAAAAAAAATTTCTTTCCATGGGACCTTGCCACCCACCTTGTGTCATTTGGGCTAGAAGGTCGCTAAAACCAGGAAAGCCCTTTTCTGGCTGCTTATTCCCATAACTGCAAATCACCATGGCCTCTTGCAGCTGAACACCTTCCTCCAGTCCCATTTCATGCGGCAGCACTATACAAGCGCTGAGGGCAGCCACGAGAGAGTCCTAAGTTCTTGCAATGCCGTGCTTATATTTAGCACTGCAACATTACCACTTTTTAGGCTGTTTCCACAGCAACTAGCCTGGCAATAAAAATAAAGTGTTGGCTGCAGGATGGGGAATAGGGGTGAGGGAAGGAATTTTGTGACAAATGTGGAAATACAGACTCTTGAGTAAATTCAAACTCATCCACTGTGTTATCTCAGGTAGGACCATTCCTCCTACCTCAGTGCAAAGCTGCCATCAGGTGCAGAGGAGGTGACTCTGGCTGCTTGTAACTGATTTTAAGGGCCCCGTAGGATTTTCATTGTCAGTGGGAAAAGCTTATTTTATTGCATTGGAGCCCATGGGAGCAGAACCGTGAAAATATGCTCAGCTGAAAACACATTGCAGTCTTTGAGCCATTCTTTTTTCATAACTTTTCCTCTGGGCATCCCTGAGTGAAGAGTCAGGCACAGCTGAACACATGAGGAACAGAGAAGCAGGGAGTGAGGTCTCTGCTCCCAGGTAGATGCTGGAAAATGTATGGTCTGTGTGATGGTTACAGAAAACCATCCAGTTCTGTGACAGCATGCCTAGGCTTCTTCTGAAGGGTTACAAAACAGATCATTGCAGAAGAAGGTTTGTAGGGACTTGAAATCATTAGTGTTACCACGATGAAATGGAGTAGTTTGTGAGATATAAAAGCTGGAGAAAAAGTATTTGCAGTTAAGGAGGCAGCAGGTGGTAAAAATTGCTCTAACAGGCAAGTTGGGTTTCAATAAAAAAATGAACTGTTGATATTGTGATTTCCCCTCCATTTTTTTGAGGATAAGATTTACAGCTCTTGAGACAGTCTCCTGTTGTTATATTGAAAGCCAAGACATCAGTCATGTCTACTGAATCAGAAGCAACCCAGTCTGTACTGTCTTCCTCTCAGAAAGATAATGAGTCCACCAATTCTCCTAGTTATCCCACTTTTCACCCTCCAAGATAATCTAGCAGAAGTTTTGGGTCAGAAGTGAATTCATCAGGCCTGTGATCCCCTTCTTCAAGGCATTCTGTGTCAATGTACTTGTTTTTCAAAGAGTTTGTTGAAGATCAACAGTAGTGAAAGGTGTTCCACTTGGTCTGACTGAAACCACCATCAAAACAGTCAAGACTGAGGTAAGAATAGCAAAGTGATGTGAGGAAAATTGGGTCAAAATGACTCTGGAAGATGGAACAAATTAGGAATGAGAAGGACATTGGTGTAGTTTTGTGTTGGAGATGAAAAAGAGAAAAAGAGAAGGAGGAAGAAAAGTCTGAAGATTATGGAAGAGGCCTTGGAGACTTTTGGTCACTTTCCTGTAATGGAAGTGAAGTGGCTTCATCCATATCCAATCCGTGATCCAAGGATATTGATCCAAGGATATGGATATAAATCATATACATACATATGTGTGTATGTATATATACATATATATATATGCATATATATATGTATGTATTGAAGACGGTACTTTGTACTGCCCTGACTCACTGCTGCTGATCCACAGCGCTTGCAAAGATGCATAATTATGATTTTTTTTCTCAGCATCTCCCTTCTTACATCCAAACTTATCCTTCTGTTCCATTCCTTTATATTTACCTCTACCACAGCACCATAGGGAAGCAAAGTTACCATATAGCTGACTACATCTCTGCTGACAGTACATGATGTCAAGGTGATTGAATCACATTTTCACCCAAATCCTGTGTTCTTGGGGACTGGTCTGATCCTCATTGACTTTACACTGTGATAATGCAAGGGCTTTGGGTCACTGGGTTTGCACTGGGGACAGAAATGCCTCTTCCATGGACATTACTGTACAGAGTTGAGGATAATATTCATCTCACCTATTGCTAAGGCCTGAATTCCTATGCCAAAACATGTCTGTTATAAGGAAACCAAACTGAACTCTTGACATCTATAACATGGGTGTTTACAGATCATACCATTATAGTCACTGGGAGGAAATGAGACTTATGACTTCTTATAGGTCTTCTTATTCACCTTGTTCTAGAATACAAATTACTAAATTTAGAATTACTAGATGATTAAAGGAACAAAAAGTATGCTAAAGGGTCTCTAATGCCTGAATGAGGATGTAGACATGTGCATATGACTGCGTGTGTATTTATTTACAGGAAGTTTTCATCAGATCTGTGAACAAGAACATCATATTATGACATTATTTAAAGATATGTGACCCACATTTGGCCTAAATCTTGCACTGTCAGACACAGCATTCATGTAGGTTTCCACAAGGGCACACAGAAACTACTGAGCCTCAGGTTTCTCAGACCCACCTGATGGCCAGCTCTTCCTCAAACCCTCTAAGTTTTCCTCCCAGTTTAAGAAGCAAACTCTGCCAGCAGAGTCCCAAACGTTTGCTTTTAAAATCATTGGCTTTTCCCCAGAGAGGAGCAAAGCATGACAAGTTAAATGAGTTAGACAATGCATTACCTATATAATTTATGGTGCTGTGGGCAGTGGAAGCACACACATCCCTCCCACTCCTACTCAGTTGCTCCTTATGGACTAGAGTTAATAAACTAGAAGAGCTTGGAGATGAGCTAAGGGAGGGGAGGAGATTCCCCATTGCTTCTTCATCTGGACTAGCTGAAGAAAATGGTTATCAAACATCTGGAGCAGCACCTAATTAACCAGAGTTGATTTTAGCTTGGCAGGACTAAATGCAGTGGATCTGGTTTGCTTACCCTTGGGAGCAGGGAGAATGCACTAAGAGGCACAGCCCTGTGGCAGCACGAATCTGGGGGGGAGGTCTGAAACAAAAAGTCCCTTGATGCAGAGGTCTGCTGATTGGCATCTCCTTTGCACATAGATGGAATGAAAATTGATCAGGAAGGGTAGCGGGCTGAAGATTTTGCTGGTGTAGTTCCTTTCAAATTCATTGTGATTTGTACCAGCGTGGGGGCTGGCTCAGAGAAGCTTGTGGGGGGGAAAAACACTTGCAACAAATTCAAATAGGAAAAACTGAAGTTTTAGCATGTTGATGTCAGAGAGCTTCGATGCGCAAATACTTTTCCTGACAGAAGTCCAAATTGTTTTCTGTAAAGCAGGATGTCCACAGGGACATGATGCCAGTGGAATATCTGTTTTATTCACTTTCTGTGGGCCTTTGAGAAGTTGAACAGATAAGATAAAACTTGTAACAGAAAACACTTATGTACACTTCAAAAACGCCCACTAGCATTTTTTTTCTTGGCTATCGTTATAAGGACAATCATGAAAACAAACCAAAGTGGGAGTATATTAGCATAACTCTGTTGATACAACTAAGCAGGAGAGGTTTACACTCTCAAAGATGTGTTCTGATCCATGAGATAGAGAATTAATAGCACTGTAGGACACCTAACAAGACCGTCTGAACTGCCTCCAAGGCAAAAACAATTCTGTTTTTTGTTTGTTTGTTTGTTTTCCTTTACTGTCTAACAAATTTCTAAACACGATAAGAAATTTGGCACTTTCTCCTCATCGCCACATAGTTCCAGTACTTTTTTTTTTTTTTTTTTTTCTGATTGTATGTTTTTTTTTATCATCATCACTTTTGCTTCTTATGGTTTCTAAGCTGATTCACTTGCTGAATAATGAATCTGGAAAACCCATTCCTGCTTCTCCTATATGAAATATTTTACTGATTTCCTCAGACTGCTCTAGACGGAACAACCCTGGTTTCTTTGTTTTGTCCTCATTATATTCATAGAATCATAGAATCATTAAGGTTGGAAAGGACCTTTAGAGCTCATCTAGTCCAACCCCCCTGCACACACAGGGTCACCTACAGCATGTGGCACAGGTCTGTGTCCAAGCGGGTTTGGAAGATCTCCAGAGAAGGAGACTCCACAACCTCTCTTGGCAACCTGTTCCAGTGCTCTGTCACCCTCACTGTCATAGAAAAATGGAGAATGTGGGCATCGATCTCGCTACTCCTTGCATGCTAAGCAAACACTCTACCGTTTGAGTTAATTTCCCCTATCATTCCCCTATAATTCCCCTATATTGTTATTATTACTATTATTATCATCATTATTATTTACCTATTTATTTATTTATTCTTAACTTCTGATTTTTGCAATTACTCTCCCCCTAGACTTTCTCTGGTTGGTCTTGAATTTACAATGGATCAGACAAAGTGCTCTTAGGCTCTACAACAATACTAGCTATACATCCACAGCCTGCAATAGAACCTTAGACACCCAGGTAAAATGGAGACACTTAGAGCAAAGCTCAGAACGTTTTATATGCCTTAACATATTGTTAATGACCTAAAGCACCTCTCTTCCAGTTCCTGCCCCAGAAGTTGCAGTCCACATATCAGATAATGTTCCAGCACCTCAAGTGACACTAAATGCTGTGCATGTGCAACCAGATGTGAGGAGTCTTAAGTTCAGAATTGAAAGCTTTATCAAAGCCATGGAATATAGCACCCTAAAAAAATGAGGTCATCTGCAGGATTCCGGGACTCAGGCATCTAAGTCAATGAAGTTGACAAGTCTCCTGAGTCTGATTCCTGATTATAACTCAGTTTTTGCACTTCCCTACACCAGCATGCTCTGTGATGTAAGTGGTTTTATGAAATTCTCTTCACTGCTGTGTAAACCCATCATCTGTGGTCTGTGGTGAGACTTTCTTGCTTGACCTTTACACTTGACTAATATGTAAACTGAAATCATGAGGGGAAGACCTAGCTGTTTTTCTGCATTTAGTGAAGAACAGAGTGCTTGCATTAGAGGAAAACATGATCTCACCAAACTTTCCTTCTCAAACGCTTTTGTCACTATCTGATGGATCTTTTAAAGTGTTCGCGTTTTGCAAGATCACCAATGCAACAGTATTTGTGGCCTCTTTTATCCAAGTTAAACAGCGGTAAGCATATTGTAAAGCCAATATTTATATAGTATCTAATCAGGCTTGTTAAATTATTCAGGGCCTGCCAAGATCAGCAATATAAATTGATCTCCCAACTCACCCACCAGGACCATTCACCCGGTGTTTGGTAGGAGCTAAACATATTCAGAGACTGCTATGGCCATTAGGTGATCATTTATCACCACAGTTGAGTAGAGGTTGTAGTTTCTATTTTCCATGCACCATTAGGCCTGGGGTGTTTTCACTTCATGGATCTCACTCTGAATAAATACGTTTGGAAAGTTGATTTCAATGGAGCTGAAACAGTTTCAATCCAAACTTCCAGCCAACTCATGACCAGCCTGTGTAATCCCAAGGGGGGCATCACAATTTGTTTTGGAGGAATTTTGACTTATTTTTCAAAAGTCACCAACCTTGTTCATGTTGTATTAAAGCTAAATGGGGAAATCATGTTCTTATGATATTCAATCCATAATGAGTTGAAATCAAGATTATCTGGGAAAAAAAAATAAATCAGATAAAGAAACAATACAAAAGAAACAAGAGATTTGGCAAAAGAAGGCAATAGCTGGTAGATAACCTATTCATCCAAGTCATAGGAGATTCAATTACAGTTATTCATCTGAATTAAATGGAGGATAAACTTGAGCAAGGTTGTCTTATATCCGAAATGAATGAAATCCCCCAACTTACAGGAAATATCTGTTCTTAGAGGAAATCTTATACTCCCACAATGCTCAGAATTTTATCTGGAAAGAATTTTCTATGATGAAGGTCCTTCATCAGGATCTGTACAGTCCTGAGAAAATTTTCCATTTCAACACATCTATCTTTTCCAGACCAAATAAAATGAAATCAAAACATTTCTAAAAAACAGTACCATATCTTACAGTAAAAGTAGTGTATAAAACAGCACCGTATCCAAAGGTTGGATTCATCTGTACAACCTAGATATGTCCAAATTTGCTGGGGAACTTCTATGACCAGAAGGTTTTTGCAGGTTAGAAAAATATGCATTCAGCATGTTTTAGGTAGGGTTGATCCTATTCTAGAAGTACAAAATGGTAGATTATTTCTCAAAGTTTCTTCATGACTTTTTTTAGAATTATGATTCTACTCTGATGTTAAGAATTTTTCAATGTTTCAATACTTCAACGCATTTTGTTGTGGTACCAGTTACCCAAGAAGACATAACAGTTCAGAAAAGACTCACAGTGTAGTGAAAACTTCTGGGCAAGCTGAAATTTTTGGTTTTAAGGAATTTAAATTCCATTTTGACATCTCAGTCCTGAGCTCTTCTCTGTTCTGGGAAGGCCACAGATGCTTAGAGGGAATCTTTCTGAGATTACTTGAACTGTAAATGAAACCTCATATTCTCTTAAGGAGATGACACTAGATTTGAGACTAAATATTTCCAGAGCATGCAAATCCTAGATTCCAGAGGATGTCCAGGTCTGTTGAAATAATAGAAAATAAACACAGATAGAGCTAGGTAACTCATGCCACCAAAGTCTTCCTGTCTCCGAAGGCAGAGAGTGGAAAAGAGCCAAAGTACTTTGACCTTATGTGACAGAGCACCCTTGGACTACAGTTCATGTCCCTGCTAGCCATATCATGGTCTATACAATGCTATTAACATCCACAGTTCTCAAACTTTTTTCTTGTTTTGCAGAATTCCCATATTTCAAGAGCTGTCAGGCAGCACATCCTCTCCCAAAACCTGGATTGGGCTGTTCCCTCCATTTCCATAGGCAAGAATCACAGTCATCTCTAGGTGCCTCGTCGTCAGCCTTCTCGCACAGGCTTAGGAACAGCTGCAGGAGCCTTTATTTTCTTGTGGTCAACCACTCTCCCCTGAAAAGTCTCCGGAGGAAGCATTACATTTCCTCATACAGCCTTTGAGCTTCTGGATTAGCACTTTCCTTTCAGCCAGGGTACTTCCTGTACAGAAGGAATTTGTTCTGCAGCCTTTGGGGAAACCTTGGGTTAACATGAATGAGTGAATTCCAACAGCCAGAGACTGTTCCTAGTTTTCCTCATTTTAACCACACATGGATTTTACCTCCTTTCCGGATGAGCTACCTGCTCTGTGATGTTCCTGACCTGCAGAAAAAAAGGAATAACAGCATAAGTTGCTTTATCTGAGGGCTTCATTGCCATATACAACCAGTTATCTGACGGAAGAGGTCAGTGGCCACAAAGCAGCTCAAATTATTGCCTTAAAATTCATAACTTCTCAGTTCAGACCCTTAATGTGTCTTGTTTATCAAAGGTTCTTGAGGTAGCGTGAATATCTTCTATCCACAAGCAAGCAGAATAACACTGGGTTTGGGATGAACAGCCTGCAAATGTGTCTCAGTTTTGATTGAGACATAGATTTTGATATGAGACATGAGATTTTGATATATTTTAGATGAGGAAACAAGCAAAAAAAATGCAAACAAAAAAAATCCAAACATTCTGAAATGTACCTTTTTTGTTGTTGATATTTTTAACATCACTATACTTTAACTTAGTCTCTAACTTTCAGATCACTTCAGTGTAATTATATGAATTTTGGCTTACGTTATTCAGCTTCCATCTGACTGGGGGCAGATTCATTACTGTACACAAGAACGTACCCTTAATAACTGTTACATCTGAAATGATAAACTAAGCAGAATTTAATGCACAGACCTTTTCCTCACAATTTCTCACTGAATTACTTCCAGGCAAATTCCTAGGCTGCGGTGAAGAGCCTGGCAATTAAATTTGCTAATATAGTAGAGTCACTGATTTCATTCATGGTTGATAATGTTTCTGCCAACTTCTCAAGGGGGAGAAAAGATTTGAGCAGAAGAGCAAGATGTTCTCTGTGAAGACATTAGTCAAATGTTTAAGAATTCAGTATAAAGCCAGTTTAAACTGAGTGTGAACACATAGAAAAAAGACTGTTTATTTGTTTGTTTGTTTATCAGAATATGCAGGCACCCATCTCCACCATGAGGTGTCTATATGTCTAGAAGTCATAGGCTACCTCATTTTAGAGGTAGCACAAGATAGAGGTCCTGAAGAGTGGAAACCTGGTACATTTTTGAAGCAATTCTGCCTGGTTAATAGATGGGACCTTACTTGCATTTTAAATAAAATTACCTGAAAGAGAAATATTGAACAAATCTCAAGTTTTCTGAGTAAACCTGCTTAATTGAAACGGATCTGCTGTGCTTCACTCCAACATCTTTGAATAGTGTGGGCTATCAATAGGGCAGAAGAATAGGAATGAGGAAGAGAGAATGGGGAGAATAGCACTCAATAATGTAAATATTGTTAACTCAGAAGCAAGATCAGAGAGCAAACAAGAATTCAACCAGAGGATGGCTGGTCTTGCACATGGGTTATCAATCTAAGGTTATGTCCTAGCTGCATTCTTGTATGACCAGGGCAATTATCTAATTCTTCTGTGCCATAATTCCTTCTCCACAACACAGCAGAGTAGAACTGCTCGTGTCCACGCAGCTGTCCCAGACCGGGATTGCTGCAGGTCTACCCAGAGACCAGGGCAAGTTATAGATGTACCCATGCTGATGAATGCTGCTCTCCCTTGGCATCACATTCTGTTCTCTTTCCTTGCAGGACAGCTGCGAGAGGGACTGGGTGCTCTTGGGAGCAGGCTAAGTCATGGAATAAGAAAAGAAAAAAAAAAAATGAAACTGGCATTTTTTGTTTCATTGGCAGCCTTTCATGCATTTTCCCCTCTCTTCCCTCCTCCTCACACTTGCTTGCTCAGGAAACGAGGAACGACGGCATTTATATGTTAGAATTGGCTGGGGATTTTCTACTAACACATTTTTCCTAGAAAGAGCACTGATTCACCGAGCTCTAGCCATTTCCATAAAGTTAAAAGAATAATAAAAAACTCAGTTGAAAATAGGAAAATAAAAGTGTTTTAAAGTTATTGTCACATACAGATTTGAGTTTCTCGGTAGGAAAATTATTTTTGATTTGAAATGGCACTTATTTCAATACATTTTTTTTTAAAGGAGTAGCCTTAAAAAATATATCAAATGAACCAACTTGAATTTTTTCACAGTTTACTGGATTGCAAAAATTGTCAAGTTTTGACAGGAAAACGCTTGAAACCTTAAGTTCTCACAGGACAAAAGGAAGTTTCACAACCAGCTCTATTTCAATATTGTGATTGCTTTTTTTGTGTGTGTGTTTGAACTGGGAGGTGGGGAGAGGATTTTATGGAAATTTGATTGAAAAATACGCTCACTATATCTAGCCACATCCTGCATTCTTTGTCCCACAGCACATCCAGAGTGACTTGTATAATCTTCATGGCTTTACAGATTGTACTGAGATAAACAATAGCAGAATGATTTGTCATTGTATCCCTAGAAGAAAAACAAGTTTAAATGTCACATCATACTCATTTTTGAGTGCACAAGTTTGTTGCTCTGGATTAGTTGTTAGTCCAGTGTTGGCAGGGCTTTAAATTATATCAAAAAAAAAAAAAAAAAAAAAAGTAGTTACAGTATTAGTTTTGACTCTCCAGGCTGGGAAGTATTGATCCTCCCAAAGTGGTGGGAGTGGAACAAGCAGGAAAGCAAAGTTTATAATGATCCTTTTTTTTTCCCAAAGTTTATAATAGTCCCTTCCAGCAAACTGGAAGGGACCACAGGAATTTTTCTCCATGAGGCCTTGTGGCATCCACTCGCTACGTGTGAGTCTATATGGAGACTGCAGATGCACCAGCCTGCTGCCATTCAGAAGCTCTTTCCTATTACAAATGGTCCTGGAGGGAATCAGGATTTCTGAAGTGGAAGGACTTCATCTAAGAGGATGATCCCCACCTCCTCCCACCTACCTGGAGATCAGGTTGCCAAGTTCCAAACTCCAGTGTGCTTTTTTCAAGCAGGACATGCCGCCACAACCTTGTTACACACTATGACAGTGTATGACAGTCAGAGATTTGTGATGGTCTTTCTTCTTGACTTTCAATGGGGCTTCAGAGTCTTTTAGATGATATCATGAGTTTGTCTGTGGTTAGTTTAAGGTGGTGGGTAGGACAGGAGCTTTAGGCAAAGTGTCTCTTAGACCATTTAAAATGAAAAATGAAGGACAAGGGAACATCATGGGACTGTAGCAAACAATGTATGCCAGCTGAAGATTAACTTATATGTATGTAGCCTATATGTACTTAGATCTGTGTTCACATTAATTTGTATGTGATTTACAAGGGAGGCTGAACCTTCCCAGATAAATAATGGCAACAGAACTTGATTTGGTTTGCATCATTTTGGCCGTTTTTCATTTGTTTGTTTTTTAGTTTGTTTTAACTGAGAAGATGCTGTTCAGCATCTTTTTTTTTTTTTTTTTTTTTTTTTTTTTTTTTTTTTCTATTCAGGGGCTTCAGAATGAAATATTCCATCTAGCTCAGGCTGACCTGAACTGAATAGACTAGGTTCTCTAGACTAGACTAGAGGGCTAGGTTGCATTGGGAAAAAACAGAGAGAGAACTGCTCCTAGAGGAGGATGGAAATGTGGGCTCTTGTGAAGCCTACAACAGTTAAGGGAGGTGACAGGTTCATTTTCACCTGGCCTCAACCCCATCACTGTTTTTAAGTCTATATAAAACTGTATTCTATTAAAACATTGATCCTTTGGATTTCTCATTTCTCTTTTAAAGGGCCGTAAATACTAAATTATCCAAATTCCCCAAAGGATGGAAATTAAATTTTCAATTTTCATAGGGTTTACACTAGTGGTAGAGATGCCTTCTGTTTTAATATTTGGATTAATAAATTCTGGGAAGGCAACATCTCACAACTTAACAAAACCCACAACAGCTCTTTAAAACTCTAATGTACCAGCTACGCCAGAGCCTTTCCTTATGAAAGGTCACACTGCTCCAGGCTGGAATTTAAGATCAAAACCAGGGAAACGGACACATTATAAAGTAGTGAGTAGTGTGGTGGTAGCAATGTGAGTGGAGCATTTCAGATGGAGAACATCTGAAATGGGGAAGATAATGTTTAAGTTCTCAGCCTATTGAAAGCAGAGGAAGGCATTACATTTTTGTAGTTCAACTTGATATACTTACCATTGGGCTTCTAGCTGTTTTGGATCTTTGCTTTGCTTCACTTCTTTTTCTTCTTCCCCTTTTCTTCTTCTTTCTTGAAGACTTCAGACTGCCCTCATTATGTGCAGATTGGAAATATTTTTCCCATCTTAAATCTATGCAGAAAAGGAAGATTGATTCCAGCAAAGCTAAAAGAGCAGGACAAATGTCCTCTAGCAGGATGAACAATGCACTGGGCAATGCTCTATTTTTTAATAAAAATTGCTACATTGCAGAACACAGGAATCCCCAATTTCAAATGACTCCGTTGGGTTTTTTTTTTTTTTTTTTATAAAAATGCAGATTATTTGCTATTGGGTCGAATTATGTGTTTACTGACTGCTGTTTTCTCACTCCAGCAACAAACACTGTTTAATGGTAAAGCTTGAGCACATTTAGGAAGGAAGATGGTAAAGTATTCACTTGTTAGCAATTTTCATTTCTTGGTCACTCACCAAGCAAAGGTTAGATTTTACTCCATTTTATAATAAAACATTTCCCCTACCACAGTGGAAGGACCTGAACCAAATCAGAAATTACTAATGGTGTTTATTCATGTTATAATATTTAGCTGCATAAAGTATACCGGGGATTGGAATTTCTCCTGGCAAATCCTGCGTATGTGTCAAGGAAAAAAAAAAAATCAAAAAAATACAAAATCTGTTCTGCATTCTGCCATTGGGAAGTCAAAATAGACTGTGCTTGCATTATTTGCCCTCGAGCAAATATCTCCAGTGGATTAGAGTTGTTAAGCTTGCACATGACAGCATAACCCTGTGGAAAAGTCAAAATCAAGTTTGTCTGTCTAAGGTGCTTCCGTGACTCCCCTCAGCCCTGGGCCTCCTAAGCTTTAGAGATGTTTCCTGCCAAAATTCCCTTGGGAGCTGGGGAAAGGGTTGTATCCACATTTGCCAGAAGAGAAGCTGAGGTGCAGATTAAGGTAGAGTTTTCCCCCTCCCCCCCTTTTTTTTTAAGGGATATAGAAGTTTCATTCATATTGGTTTTACTATAAATCAAGTACTTTAAAATCCACCTTTTAAAATCTTCATATTATTTGCCCTGTAACAAATAGGCTATTGAGCCACTGAGGACTTAATCAGTAAACCAAGGCTTCCAGACCATCTGAAGACAAGAAGTCTAACCTTTGGATTGGACGTAGGTAGACCTTGAGCACAAACATGACTGTAGGGCCTGTGGACAGAACTGCAGATTATTTAACCTTTTGAACAATAGCATTTTACTGCTGCAATTGCATCACTACAAATGGCTCTGCAAGTCATCTGCAAGTGTTGTGATCATACTACCAGGGCTAAGGACACACAGCTGGACGTGTGAAGAAAAGCTTTGGGTTTGCTGTATTCAAAAAGGGTATGGCTTTGCAGGGTGAAACTCCAAGTGTGAGCGTCAAGACATTTTGCCAAAACATTTCAGCCACAGCTGAAACTAAGGAATTCAATCTTTGGGCCAGGGAACCTGTGAAGAAATGTACTCCCAGCCTGCAAAAAAGTGCTTAGGTCTCTAAAGGGCTCCATCGTGAGCCCTCAAATGACTATCTGTAGCTGGTGTATCAGGTACAGAGCAGGAGAGAAGCTGTTGTATGGATCTGCTAATACATATTGGTTGTCTTTACCTGTGGAGGAATGTAAAGCAGGAGCCAATAGTGCAAGTCTCAAGGAGTAACAACTTCTGCAAAAGATGGTGAAAGTCTCCCATCTCTTCTATTTTGCATTGGTTCATGCTGGGTCTCACTCAATCGGTGTAGAGGCACGTGGCTCTAAAGCAAGTGTAAACATGCCATTTTAAACCAGACAGTGATGTAGCCTATAACACCACAGGGGCATTCCTCTGGGTGTCTAAAAGTGAACATCTAAAACAAATCATTCAAAAATTAGGGGCTACTGTGAGTACATGAATTTAAAGGCCTTTCCAGTATCTGAGGTGTTGCTGCTGAGAGAGGAAACTAAAAGGAAGTTTTGGTTAGATGAAAATGCATTAATCTCTCAGAAGATTAATTCCAATTCAGTTTCCATTTTAGACTGAAACAATTCTCATTTTCTTCTTTCTAGGCATCATCTTTCCTGGATTTAAGCAATTCTCACTAATCCCTTTCAGCATTATAATTTTCCTGATCCTATGCTTTTTGCATCAGAATCAAGGAGGAAATTTAGGAAGGGACGTAACAACTAAACATCATGAAGAGTGATGCCTTAGCACAGCCTTTCATTCCAACAGCTATCCCATTTCTCCAGGACATATCCTCCATCCTGTCCCAGAAGACTGTGAGAAAAGACTGCATACGCACAAGCTGCTGTTTTCACAACCTTGCAACTGCCCAGCCAATGCTTTCAGATATTTTAAGGCCAGTTTATCACACTGGAAAAGTATAAAGATGATGTTTCACAGACCAGAATCAAAACCAGATCTGTACCTTCTCCCTGAAGCAATGCTGACGTTTCCAACACAGGTGATTTGCTGGCAAGTTTTTGAAGGATGGGAAATATACATCATGGTTTTACTATTTTACCTGCAGTCTATCTAACATGATTAATCCCAAAACGTGAGTGAGGCAAGGGCAATAGATGGGGCAGAGTTTTCCTCTATGTTCTGGACCATGGTTGTTCTGCGGGCCAAGGAACCTCAAACCATCATCAGCCCTTGCAAGTGCCCCAGGGGAAGCATGCAGACATGTATTTGTTTTAATTCCACTCTGTGTAGTCTAGTTTGGACATTGACAGAATCACCCCTGGTTCATACAGCAAGATGAGAGCAAAATAAAAACCAATAAGAAAACAGAAAAAGTTATCTCGGGGGAGACCATGGTTAGTTCAGCTGGGAGGCTAGCTATTTGAAGCCAAGCTCAAGGAGGAAATATTCTGCACTCTCAGTCTGCCCTTTCCTCTACCTCTTCAAGCCTAGGCATATTGAAGGGTTGAAAGATAAAGAGTCTGAATCTGTAACGAGGTTGGAGAAGACTAATGCAAAAAGTTGCCAAAGAAAACAGAGCAAAATGCCTCTGTGGAAACCACATCCTTTGAAATATCTGCTGTGTAATCTTATGCCTTCAAATTTCATTATATTATCTAGTCTGTGTGTGTGTCACTTTAGCTAATTCCTTCCCACTGAAGAATCCCCCAAAACCCTGCCATGTAATTGGGAAGGATTTGGTGAAGATAGTTAAAAGAGTAAATCAAAATTTCACTGTGCAGTGAAGTAATGGTGAGAAGCTGATAGGGTGTTTTCCTTTTGTTTGTGATTTTGTTGTTGTTGTTTGTTTGTTTGCTTGCTTTCCTGGAAAACACTTCCATAAGGTTGATGAGAAAGGATTTTTGAAAATGTTCATTGGACATGGTAATAAATTGTCTCTCATTCCTGCCTTAACTTTATTATAATTGCCCTGTGCCAGGACTTTCTCTGATCCATGGATCCCAGCTCCAAAGACAGATTTATCCTTGAGCTTTATGACCAGAAGACTACCTGCTGCAGTCTCCCAGGTCCTCTAAGGTCCTGTATGATTTCTCCTTGTCGTGGGCACATCACCACATAAACGCAACTATCCAGACTCTGGGGGAGACTGGCGTAAGGATAGCTTGGACCAAGAGCAACAACACTACAGTTCTTTTGAATGCATCCAACCAAGTCATATTATTTGCACCACCAAATCCCTAGAAACCACAGTATGGTTCATAAGGTTCATGCTGTTCCCAATTTACCCCTGGAAACAACAAGGACAGCTATGATGTCCTCCTATAATCCTGAATTTGTATCCACTTGGACTTAAATTCAGGGCAACATCTGTGATTAAAAATGTTTAAACATGCAAGCACTCACACTCACACAGGTTATGGATAAATCTGTGTCTTGAATATTTTTGTTGGGATGTCATGACAAGCCTCTGAACTGGAGGACCCTTCTGGTGAAGCCATTACTTAGCAAACGGGACTAGTCTGACCAAATGAATATGGCCAGAATGTAGATATTTTGCAGCTGAACTAACCTTCCCAAGCTCCCTTTGGATTCAATGGATCGCTAGTCAATATAGCTTAGGGTATGATTCATCTACTCCTTAAATAGCTTCCTGAAATAAATACAGTGAACCACATCTAAAAGTGGCTACTTCTTGTTGTCTATAAATGGAGCCCAGGGTGCCTAGCTCAGCGGGACACAATCATATTCTAGCTATCCAAAGGTAGGTGGGAGGAAGAAAGCCACCTCCACTATAAAGACTCAGTTATGCACCTGTTGAACCTTATGTCCGTTGTCAGCTAAACTGGACAGGAACATTTTGAAAGCACATCTCTTGTTTAATAGCTGGCACAGGTCTTGGCAGATCAGGATTGCTATAAAGTCTTTCTGTACATAGATGATCCATGTGTTTATTTAATATTGGGCCTCAGTGCACTTAACGTATTTTTCAAACTGATATTCAATCTAGGAGTGGATAATTCACCTTTCCTGTATTGCTGGGAGATGTTTAGACAGGGAATTTGATTCACCTGAGTAGAAGCAGATCCAGCAATGTGGCACACTGGCTGTGGGATTTAATTCAAAACAAAGGACACATATTACTTTTGCATGTAGTGAGCAGGGTGTCTCAGCTCACATTATAGGCAGTGAAGGACTAGTCAACGCAGTCAACACAGTCTAGCAATCAACTCCACTAAACCTTGATTCACCTCTCTAAATACCATCTAACGCTGCTTGAGATTGGCCAAGACACTTCACAGATATCATATATGACAAACCTAGAGATTTATTTCACTCTTGCTGTGGGTAAACATGGAGGTCAGTAGGAATGCCCTACAACACTTGCATGATACTGAACATCTCTGTGTTAAAGTAAATAAACATAGTTATACAATAGATATATAGCTATACAATGCTATACAATGGATACAGATAGCAAGGTCCCAGCCAACTCGTGACTTTAGGCAGAGCTCAGGGTACCTAGCTTTAGGAAGGTTGATTATGTAGTTGTGGACACCACCTCCCAAAAAGATTAGCTGAATTCTTCTCCTAAATTTATGTAGGGGTTGTATTTAGATGCACTCATGTACCTCTCTACTCCTATTAGCATTTCCCTGTCTTGCAGAGCAGTTGTGCTAATGTGACTATTCTCAACAGCGGGCTGCATTTTATAAAAATATCACAGCAATAGTGACCTATGAGTGCTGGGACTTAATCTCCATTGACTGCCATGAGATTTTAGATACCTAGTGCCGATATAGAGAGTGCTTAGTTCCCTTCATTGCCTATAAAGGGAATTATGATATATTAGCTCAGCTCTAGGCAGCTCCATTATGGATTTACATGTTCTCAGGTGTAGACATCTCGATTTGGGAGCCTCAATCTGAGAGTTAAATCCCATCCTGGATTACCAGCTTTTACTACTTTAGAAAATAAGCTCCACCAAGCAATAGCTTGTAGTACCATTTGGGTTAGTGCAGGCTGTAAATCCTGGCAGGAAAATTATATATCTCCACCATTATATGAATATTCCATTGTGGTTGCATGAGATGGCTGAACATATGATGAGCAATAGGTTGTTTCATTATTATTTTTTTCTATATATTTTTGTGGGGAAAAGGGTTCACTGTTTCAGGAGTGTGGTTTCTGCATCTAAAGTGCGTTGTTGGACATCTCCTTCGCTCATCACTCTGTTAAGTAGAGCAATATACACCCATTTGTTTGCCAAACACTCCATGACCTTACAGTCACTGCAGGCTGTCTGAAGGCCCGGGCAGATGACCTCACATCTGCTCTTCTCCAGCTCCAGCTCCTTGCCCTCATCAATAGCTAAACACAGAAACCACAACCAGGAGTGCTGAAACGAAGTGGAAGGAAAGGGATAAGGGCACAGAAGTCGCATTTCTGAATGAGAACTTTTTGTAGGGCACTTCGGACTTCCTATCAATGGTATCAGTTACGATTTGTCCTTTTCCGCTTACAGCCATACAGGTGAATCGGTATTTATTTTCTTATTACTAGACTCTTTAGACTTTGCCTAAAAGGGGAAGCTTTCAACATCACTACAGAATTTCAGTGCATTAAGCAACTCCACATCTGCCCTTTAGCAATTAAAATTCAACTGAAGCAGCAGCAACAACAACAACAAAAATGAAGGAGTTTCGTCTTTAAATTTATATGGCACAAAGCACTAGCAGCTCAAGAAATTAGAGAGCGTTTAGCTCTGCCCTGGGGCTCATGAAAAGAAGTCTGAGACAAGTCGGTCACTGGCCTAGTGCGAAGAAATAAAAAGGCACCTTTTCTATCTGTGCATTCGGCAACCTCCGTTTGCATGGAGAACCTCCTGGCTTTTCCACTTTACCTAAAGTCTCCAGGTGTATTTTATAAGCCTCATAATAGGTTTGGAGCCTCAGTTCAGGAGTTTAATTTTCGCATATGATGCCATCTGCTGTCTGGACAGCCCTAAGGGGAATCCTTATTAAAATAACTCTGGAGCAGTAAAGCCATATGTGTAGCTTTACAGCTCATGGAAGGAATTATAATCATTCAGCCAATAAGAAGAATTGTTCCATGATGGCACAATAACTTTTCTGTGTGTGTAGGGCCTTTAGTTCAAAAAGAAGCTGCTCATCAAAGTGCGCTGTGAAAGTTTAGAATAAAACCTTGACAGGTGAAAATTAGTGTAATGAAAAATACCTCAGTGCATCTACAGCACTTTATAATGAATCAAATAATTTATAACACATTTTATAATGAATCAAATAAAATAATTTTGTTTAAATCAAAGAATGAAAAGAATATGATTTCCCCAATGTCCTACAGCCATTAGCTGTTCTTGAAGTGGGAAAGCTTCCAGAAATTAGAAGGCTTTAAAACCTTTCATGCCAAACACTTCTTTTAGCATGAAGGAAATGTCAGCTTGCTGTCAGCCTGGCAAGCACCCACTGAAATGACAAAGCAGCATTCAGTGTCGCATTTGTTTCATTTAACTTTAGGGAGTCTATAATGAAGATATCATCCGAGGCAGTCATTCAATAGAGATCTGTTCAGTTTAATCATTGGAGATGAGGGCACCGTTCCTAAAGCAGATGTCTGAAGTCAAATTAATTTTATCCTGAAGTGTCTATTTCTGTCTGTATTCTACATATATACCGGACCAGCTCAACCTTTGACAATTGCATCATAGATATATACATTAGAGGAGGTTTTTTTTACTGTATTCATGCCTGAATCACTACTATATGGATTCCAGTTTATTTTGACTTTTATCACAGGGAATACACTTCAGGATGCCAATCATTCCCTGGGATGAGAGAATCTGATCTGCTTACCTGTGATATAACCATGAGGGAGAATAGCTGTAGCATTGCCAAAGCCATATTAGCATGTAGGTGTTTGGGAGATAGGGATTGCTAGAAGAGGTAGTTTATTTTATTAGACCAGACAGTTTCATTAGGGAAAGTCTCAAACCACTGGACACAAGCCCTTTTCATGACAAGGGATGAAAGGTAAATGTTGACTTTACCTCTATATTAGGCCCAGGGAAATGCATTTGAAATCCTGTCATGGGCTAATTCAATAGTCATGCTTCCATCTCCTTATCACAAAAAAAAAAAAAAAAAAAAAAATGCAGGAAATTATACCCTGGAGGGAAGTTTACTTGATATTGTTCCAGTGAAATGAAGAAGCTGTATTTCTTGAGAATAGTTTGAATGGAGGTGTTTGGAGGCAGGGTTAAATAGAGGCAGGAAGGGGCTGTGCAGCCTTTTGGACATTGCACAAGAATGAAAAGAACATCTATCCAGTGCTAATGGCTAAACTAAACATCCATGAAACCATCTTTGAAAAGGCATAGTCTATACAGAGAGGTGGAATAATACTATCTGAGCATTGGCTTTCGGTGGCAATGATGTTGGTGATTTATGGTGGCTTTAAGCCATTTAAATCTATGCTACCCTTGAACAAGTTTATCCTTTCCCACTTCCCTTGTGAATTAAGACAAGGAAATTGATCTACCACAAAAGTGAATGGGGGCAAAAATGGTCAGAGAGTAGGATTGATCTATACTTTTCTCAGTTTAAACCAGTTTCAAACCTGGATGATAACTCAGTTACTTAGGAAGGGCAGGGTGCCTAAAATTAGTGTGCCACAATTTATTTTATGTGTCCTAGACTTGTAGGTGTGTCAGCAGTGCCCTGAGGTCTTCTGCTGCACCAGGCTCCTCAGATCTTCTTAGTAGAAAATCATTAGTAAGGAGGTGAAAATGAGGGTAAATCAACCTGGTTTTGCAATGTAATACCTGTGCTGTGACAATGACAAAGATTTTCAACCATATATCAAGCTCAGTCTAGATGCTATAGAGTGCTCGACGTGATTTCTGTCCTCAGACAAATTAAATGCAGTTAAGAGTGAATGAATTCATGAGATGAGATGAACTGATCAGTTATTATGACTTACAGTAAAGCTCCATGTATTTAAAAAACATCTCAGCTTCCCAGCCTATTCCTCTAAATATTTAAATACTGCCTCATAAAACGAGAAACAGAGACATTGCTGTAAGTAGCTGAAGACAATAAAATGGAGAGAGAGAGAGAGAGAGATTAGGGACCAGCCATTATTTTCCTCTGAATTACCCACCTTGTAACTACCTGGCCAAAATTAGTAAGAGGTTGGTCACTTTCTGAAGGCTGGGTGAAATGCAGAGTTTTGAGCTCTCAGGAGTCTGTTCCAAGGTGCATTCACTCCTTTGCCATAGTCAGAGTCAAAGCCTGTCACGTGTTATACGAACCAACACAGATTTTCATAGGCCACATGTGCCCAGTACAATCAAAGCAGAACAAAATGTGAGAGAGATTATGGTTGTGGAGAAAAACACTCCACCAGTCCTCTTGACTTTAATTAGGCAACACGAGATGCATTCTGGCTGCTGGCTGCTAAGTCCTGGGAGTTTTACAGGCTTAACTCCCACTAAAAGCCAGGAAAATTCAGGTGGTCAAAAACAGCAATAAGGATATGAGGATCACAATTATAATAAACCTATTAGTGGCATGGATCTGTAAGGTAGGAAGATGTTTCTTTCCTCTTTTCACAGATGGGCTATCTCATCACCCCAATTATGTGAAGCAATTTGCTGTAGTCCATAAAAAGTCTGTGGCATCATAAAGAATAAAATCTTAGTTGTTTTTTGTTTTTTTTTTTCTTCTTAATGAACAGACCTCTATTCTTAAACTGGTACATTTACCTTTGCATCATGATTCTATGTAAATTCATCCTAATGGAGAATTCAGGGCAAAGATGGAGTAATTGTACCTAAATTTAATTTTGATATTTGACATTCCTTGAAGTTAGCTATGACGAAGGTAGTTAAATAACCTCATGGATTGAGCCACAGTCTTTTGTTAATGAAAATCACTATAGTTGTATTGACTTATTGGACTAGCTATAGTTCTGGCTTCAAATTTTCAGATTGCTAAAGTGTATAATGTAGTCTTCTATAATTAGAAGTCATCAAGACCCAGTCAACACACTCTATCTTGCTTGCTATCAGAAAGCAAATGCTTCTTGGAACTGGCTTGTTTTGTTTCCTAACCAGCTGGTATATTAATCCCAGAAATTCAATATTTGCTTAAGATAAAATGTCCTCCCCAGAGAAGTCAAAGCCGGAACACAGTTGTACTGGGCAAGCACGAGAGGAACCACTGGGAAATATTCCCCTTTTCCAGAGCTCAGCTCTGACAATGGGAACATGGGGGAAATGGCAAACAGATTGAAAATAGAGGGGAAAAATGCAAAAAATGTTAATGTGGAAACAAACCTAGGAGTGGGGTGAATTGCACATAATGGAGTGTGACAACTTTTGAGCTCTAGCATTTGCTGAAGGATTTTCAGGCTCTCCTTGGGAGAAAAAAATAGTCCCACAAGCCCAAGTGCTTCCTGGTGGAGCTACTAGAATTCTTAGTATGGATTCTTACCTTAGTACTAGGATTCTTAGCTTGTTTGTGGGTTATTCCTGCTGTTTGGATTAGGGTAACGCTGAAATTCTTCAGTCAACAGTGGGGATCTTCTTATGCCCAGCGCTGAATAAACATATCACAGGCAGCTGTGGTCTGAGAGGGTTTTCAGTCAAGAAATAGTGGATCAGCGGTTCTGAGAGTTCAGGGTAAAAGTTGAGTTCATAACTTTCTTATTTAATAAGACATATTGAAAGAAAAAGCTTTTTCAGACCAGCTCAACAGAGTCTTGACCAACAGAGAGCAGGAAGGACATTCTTCCATTTTCTAGCAGGGAGTGGAAGTGTGGAAACATATTTATACTTTTGTGTAGAGTTCTGCCCCTGCACAGTCCCTCCACCATGATGCTATAGTGAAACTGTCTAGATACATTTATCACTTTTCTGTTGGAGCATATTCCTGGGAAATCCCATCAGAAAGGAAATTCATGAAGAAATTATTTTACAGGGAACTCCTCACTGCTTACATCTTTTTAAGGCTTCCAAATAGTGTATCTGCTTTTGATGTGACTAGAGCAGTCAACCAGTAAACCCCTAACTCTAGCCTAGAGGGCTTGACATGATTTGCTAGGAGGATGTATAAACAGCTTAAATGTGCTTCCCAGAAGACAGGCTTGAAATTTTGGTTTTCTCAAGGACAGTCTGAATGGAGAGTCACAGCAGCATTATTTAATGACACGTTCATTAATGTACCCACGTGATGCAAAGCAAGAATGAATATCCTCATTAATAGGGCTGATGAAGCATGACAAATCTGAGTCATGCCCACCTGCATCCTAAGGCCCCATCCTAAGGCCCTGACAGAGTGCAGCAGACATTTGGCAGATAAATGGATGACTGTAGCCTGCACTTGCTAGTGGGATTAGCTACCATGGACAATTACGAGGATAAGCCTGTGGTAGGAGTTTAGCTAACAGTATTGGGAAAGTCATTTTTTTAGCAGAAAATAATAGTGCTATATCCTCTTTCCTCCCACCACCCAGACTGTCTAGACCCAGCTAATACAGTTGTGCTACAATAAGTTACAAACTCATCTTCTGCTAATTGATAGAGATATCCTTAAAGTTACATTGAATATTTTCCCCCAAGTATATAATAAGGATAAGTGGAGAAAAAAAAATGTTTTAACTATTGCTCATACCCCTTTATGCTGCTTTTCCTTTAATACTAATGATGGATATTTCCTTTCCATATAAAAAAGAATGTAAATCATATGTATATGCAAACACACACCACAAAGACAAAGCACACAAGATGCACAAGTATTTTCCTGCATAGTCTGATGCCAGAGTTTCATGCTAGGCACACACAAAGCTGTTTGAGTTTCAGGGTGAGTGACTGAGCCATGAGGAATCTAGAGCCAGACTGTTCACGGGGGATTATCTCTCAACAAGAAATGCTGTGTTGCTTAACGTGTATCTATCCTCCCGCAGGTGTTCCCAGCAGCTGAGACCACAAGGAAAGTATAGAGGTTGGCAAGTGAGGGCAGAGATTAAAAAAAAAAAAATTGTTGTTTGTTCTTAGATCATAAGAAACTCTGCCTGATCTATAGGAACATCCTGAAATCCATATTCAACAGGTTCATGCAAATAAGGAGGGCAAAAAAGAAGCTCATTCAGACTACTCTGTAATGAGATATAGTACTGTGGGCAGTCACTAGGACTACAAAGGTTAAAGACCACCAGAATTTATATATATATATATGTATATATTTATGTGTCTCAAAATCTATCCTAATATAAATGACTCCATGACAATAAAAATTCCATGTATGTTCTTCTTTTGTTTTTCTTCTTTCCTGGCTGATGTGTGTAAGGAAAACATCACAGGAGGAAGGGAGGTAGGAAATGAAAGTGCTACACATCCCTGATTTCAGAAGTCCCCCCTGGAAAAGACAGAAAGCGTACTATGGAAATTCACTTTTCTCTCATATGGCAATGTTTATCATGGGATGTTGTCTCACTTTGCTGGACTTTAAGACCTTAAATATGTCACCAACACATTTATCTTTTTCATGATCAATCTAGTGCAGCATCCAAAGGAAAATGCAGTGGCCTTGGATGGTGTTATGTGCATAGCATAACATAGCTCCATGCAGATTTACTTCAGCCAGCTTTGAAAGAAATTTTGGATTGCCAGAACCAAATCAGTGGAAATCTGCCAGTGAAGCATTACTGAGAAGGATGAAGTTACTGGGTTACTTGTTACACCACTGTAACACTTCTTTGTTGACCAAGTTTCAGAAGGGGGAAAGTCTTTCGGCCTGAGTTTCTTGGTCTCTTCCAAGAGGGAACAGGTTTTTACTATGGGTAGTGAGTTATTCATGTTAGGAAAATCTGTATCTCACTGAAAGATTCTGGAAACCTTTATATATCAATAAAATAAGGTACAGATGTGCGTGTCGAGGAGAGGGAGAAGGGGAAGATAGACTTCAGAAATGTCTGACTAAAAGTAGGGAACTAACATCTGTAGTCTTAAGGAACTACTGAGCCCTTCACTACCATATATATTCCAGGTGCAAAGAGTGCCAAGCTCTCCAAATAAAATAAAAGATGACTTCTTCACTGTGGGACTGGATAAAGGGAGGGGATCTTAGACAGCTAGTTCAGTCACAGACACTGGTATGCAGAATTTAAGATTAAGATCTGGAGGTGATTTTTTCTATAAATGTACAGTTCATTTGCCTAAATACAGTTATCTAAAGGCATTTGAAGCACAAAGGTCCATCCTAGTGCATCCAGAAGAAAGCAAGGGATCTTTAAATCCTGTGTAATATCTGCTACTCCTTTGCAGATGTCTTGGATATTCTAGGTCATCCTCTATGACATTAGATGCCTATGTACAGGCTACTATGAAAATATTAACCATGTATGCACATGTTCATCATCATTGGGGAAAACAGAAGAATATAGCCTATGTAGAGAAGCTAAGGTAGCAGACACTACAGGCAGAGAGTTCATATTCTCTAGCAATTCTGGAAGACTGCAGATTTATACAGCCAAGTAAGAAGGTGTCTCCACATGAACTAGGAGTGGGGATCTGTTGCCTGTGCTTAGGTGCCTAATGCCATTTTAAAGTCTTGTATATCCATGTTATCCACATGGGACTTGCAGGTGCAACAGAAGATCTATAGGAAATCTTCTCCCTTTGGGCAAATTCCAGGGGCCAAGGTGGAATAGCCCAGGGTATCTTGCATGGACTCAAACAGCCATGCCCAGGCAACTCAATGCCATACAAGACACCAAACCTCTCAGTGGACCTTAGATGGATGATACAGATACAGTAATTTCATTCAGTGCTGCCTAGAGACAAGTTCAGCTGACACAATGGAGGTCTGTGCATCTTAATTTTATTAATCCATCAATTAAAATGAGGTCATAGATACCCAGCCCACCCCTACCTACATGCCTTTATGTATTTGAATCTGCTAGCTGAATCCTATCTAGGAAGGTAAAGATTGTCACCAAGAGTCAGAGCAGAGCCAGGACAAGGACCAAGGTGGTCTCAGTCTTGCTTGTTACCATACTGGCCTAACAAATGGCTATAATCAAGCCACCAAACATCCCACTTCTCAAGAAATTTATCTCTCTCTTCAAACTATCTCTTTCAATATAACACTGGAACACTTGATAATCATGAATAAATATGTCCTAGAATATCCTCTGTCAAGTAAAACAGCTTTGTCCCAGTTCTAAGAGGAGGATGAGAGCTGCTAAGCGATTTGCCAAGGAGCATACAAGAAGTCTTCAGCAGGGGGGCTCTGATCTGAATGTCACTTTGCCACCCCGCCGAGCTCCTGGAGCTGTAAAAAAAATGTGCTCAGCCATGCCCTACATCTGAAGAAGCCTCATGGACAGGGATCTTGGGGTCTTCTGAGGTCTTGATGACCTCCATAAGGACTCCTTCCCTCTTCTATGAGATGCCCTGAGAAGAACAAGACATACTGGACAGTGGGGTGAAACCAATTGATATCGAAGAGCACAGGATGGGGGAATGGAAAGATGGAAGGAGATGAAAGCCTGAGGAAAATATCAGAGGAGGTAAAGGAAGCCGCAAGGCGGTACATGGTGCCAAACATCTGGCTGGGGGCCAGGCTGTAATGAGGACCATCACCACAGGAGCGTCACACTATGCTCTGCCCAGCCCTGAACTTGGGCGTTTGGGCGGCAGCATGTGAAAATATTTAGTCTGCTGCAGGGGGGAATGTTTGGGAAAAGAGATAGGAAGGCCGGCATTCCTCCAGCCCCACAGCCTGGTCCTCCCCGCATTCCCTGGCGTGCCGCCAGCACTTGGGCTTGCCACGTTTTGGGGCAATCTCTTCTCATTTCTCTGTCTCGCATGTCTCAGTCAGGTCAAATGAGCAATGTCCTAGTACCGGAGCATGGTTAGGAATAGGAGAGGGAGGGCTCGCTGGGTGCACGAGGATGAAGGATTTCTGGGGAGGAGAAGAAAACTCTCCTTCTTCCAGGGAATATTAGCAGGATCAGAAATTTGGTCAATCAGACCAGGCAATTGCTGCAACTGTCCCCAGAAGAGTTTTGACCCAAATCAGAAATTAACACAATACATGGACCATTTCCCACAGGCAATTCAGAAGCAGTCACTCTTTGGGACATCCTATGGGACTTTAACCATTTAAATGTGATCTCTTAGCCAGAGAAATGCCAGAGCTCAGCTGTATTTAGTTTACTAGTACAGACGAAGCCGCGGTTTGTTATTCTTCAGAAGAACTTCATTTGCCACAGGAATGGAGATATCCATGGAAATCAAAAGGGAAAGCCTGGCCACGGCAGAACTGATGGGGTTTCGCTGCTGATGGGGTTTCGCTGCTGATGGCTTTCAGAAACAGACCGTATGGTGAGGCTTAATGAAAGAGTAGAGGAGACTCTGCAGCCTGCACGGTCTGTTCAGCAGGCCTTGACTCATGATCCACCTCACCCACCCCCCTTCTAGACATTTTTCATACTTTGGAAGAAATCAATTTTTTGCTAGAGCAGAACAGGAAGCAGTTTCCCAGTTGTTTGAAATTATGAATTTATGCACAAAAAAATAAAATGCCTCTATTCTGCTTTGGAAAGAAAGTAATGAAAGTTGAAAACATCTCGTGCAATGAAATTTATGATTAAAGCAGGAGCTGAAAAGGGAGAGGCAATTTTGTGGCATGTTTCATTCTAATTTTAACTGCCTTTATTTGATATGCACACCTTTTTTTTTCTTTCTTTCTTTTTCTGAAAAGGAAATGAAAAGTTGGGTGGATACATTCCATCATGGAAAGGTAAAAAGGGGGTGTTGCAGCCTACAGAAGCAATCTCTTTGGGAGAAAATCAGTATTTGGTAAATGACTCAGAAACACCTTTATACTTTTAAATAAGAGGCTGCTCAAATCCAGAACCCATGTTAGGAAATCTTCCATTGCATTATGGAGAAATGAAGAAAAATGCGTAGATTCAGGTCCTGCTCTTTGCCATGTCCTGCAAGTCAGGAGTCACCATAAGTCGGTGGATGGAGCTCACATACCAAAGTCAGTCAAACTGAGGGCAAGCACAACCACGGGGAGATGTAGGAGTCACTGAGGAGGTCAGAGAAGACCCAAAAGCAAGGAAGGCATAATTTCTACTATCATAACCTGCTCTTCTCTCATGATTTGTCATGATGGGCTTTACCACACATATCTCTTGGGGCCTTGACTCCAGGGTGCAGGATATGGTGAGACTGATCTGCATCTCCATAACATAAGTCAAGGAAACTTGCCTACTTGGTAGCTGAAATGTGAACAAGCCAAGAGAATTCTCCCACCTTAGCAGCCTCGGTTGTAGGATGTTTCAGAGGGGCAATTTCTGGACAGCGTTACACGTGGTACTTCTGTTTACTACCACTTGTTGCCGAATGCATCATTGGACACAAGCTCCAGAGAGAAAAATTGACATCAGAGAGCCTTTGAACTGGCAAGGGATGGGGATGATCCTGTCTCCTGTGTAACCTGATCCAGTCCAATCCCCTGATAGTCTTTGCTTGACACTTTCTCAGTGTCTGGAAACCCAGGCCAGTGCAGAGGCATATGAACTGGATTAATCGCACCAGGATGTGGGTGGGAATGAGCACAGGGAAGATTTCAGTCCAGTGCATACCAAGCAGATCTGGAGACATGAAAGCTTGAACCTCAGATGATTACTCCATTGAACTCCTGACCTATCAGACAGCTATCTTATTTTTAATATTGGAACGGCATGCAAAAATACCAAATTACCTATATATATGTATATATATATATTTTTAAAGCACATATACCCCCAAACACACTCAAAAGAAATGGCATGCTCTGGCTCAAACCCATTCGCATATTTCTTTTCTTCACTGTGAAGAACTGAGGCATAAACCTTGCAATACCCTACAGGAAGCCTGAAACTATAAAGTTAAAACCAAAGCTATTCTGAGTTAATAGGATCCATTTGTTGCACGAAAGAGGCACCGGCATATTTCTTCTTTGAATATAAGAATTAGGTAAGTGAAATTGTCAGGCGTGCATGTATGAAATGTAATCTGGCTAACCCCAGCATTCCAGCCAGCCTGGATTTCCATAGCTAAAGTATGCATGATAAGTTTTATTTAAATGCAGGCAGCCTCGTCTTAACAACTCCCTCAGTGCAGCTAGCCCAGTTCTTCAACCCTGGGCTCTATCCTCAGTTGCTTACTGTGTGACAGCAGGTAAATCTTGCAAACAGACATAGCAATGTCCCCCTTTTTTCCCCCATATGTTGAAGTCTCCAGATGAATAGTGCTAAAATAGAGCTAAATTGAATTGTAATTATCATCATGTATTTATTACAGGTCTGGCTGATACAGTGGGATAAGAAGCAAATCAATCCAGAACCTCTTCACAAAGGCCTCAGAGCATATTTCCCCAAAGACTCACAAATCAACACTGCTAAGTAAAGAAATTTCCACTTAACACCTCATCACCCCCCCCCCCCACGCCCTTGCAAATGTTTATGTACATACTTACCTTTATTAGCAGGAGGGGAGCCCCTGGGATTCCTCGTATTGGTAAAGCAAACGCGTGTGTTTGCAGGGTAAAGGGCAAGTTCAGGGTTCTCCCATGGCTGGGTTGTGTTTTTAGAGGTTTCTTGGTGGTTTGTGCAAAGTCTTCTGGCTGTGCGTCTTCCAAAGAGCTCTTTGATGTTAAAAGGAGAAAGGAGAATTAGAGGCCAGAAGTTGAATGCAGGCAACAGGGAAGAAGGAGGAGGAAGAAGACGCAAAGGCAGGAGCAAGTTGTGCTGGCAAGACATGTGCTCCATGTCCCTCAAGGCTACCAGGCCACTGAGAGGTGTCATTCTATGAGCGATGCAGAACTGCTTCAGCTGACAGATGGTTTGATTTATTTGTTCTGAAATGATAGCTATTGGCCTTTGTTAAGGATTTAAACATCTGATTTAAACAAGTGTTTTTTCCAAGCCTTGACAATGTCTAAGTAATCTCTACTCTGAATTAAATTATATGTAATAACTTCTTTATTAAAAATAAAAGAAGTGATACAGAGAGGCAATACAGAAAGGGAGGCATCTTATTTCATTATAAAAAGAGAACTTTGTCTAGAGAACCTGTTTTTGATGGCCTTACAAAACAGAAGTTTCCTCTACCAATGCTCTCAGGGTGAAACAAGAATTTTGAATTGTCCTTCCCTGGAGGTGTTCCAGAGACCTGACTGGCTCTGACTTCCTTTATTTAGACATGAGGATGCCCCTAAACGAAGGGAAGGGACTGAGTGACAAGGGGTGGAAGATGAAATTCTATCATTTTGAGCTATTACTGAATACTGACAGTTCTGGATAATCAAATGAGATCTTTTCCTTTCCTTTCTTTTTTTTTCTCTGCTGTTCAAACTCTCAAACATATCATCAATGCTGCTCTTGGAAATGCAAATGTCTGATGCATGAAATTAGAGAAGGAAAAACATTTTCCAGGAGAGGAAGAGTTTGGAGGTTTACATGCACACCAGGGTGTCCTGCTAAATTTAAACACTCAATTTGGAATGAGCCAGTACACAGTTTGTTGACTCTGGCTGGTACCTGGCTTGATCACTTGCCATAACTTTTTTTTGTCTATGACCAACTGTCTCACTTAACCATCTGGCTTTTCCACAAAGACATCCATCCATCTCCTTATTTCCTCCTGTGACAGCATGTCCTGCTTTGGAGATATGTTGCCAACAATAGGCAGAAGAGTAGGTCTGAACATTTCAAGATTAACCAACCTCCTTGTTGTTCAAGCCGTGTGATCATGGGCCTGTTTGCCACTATAACAACAGACCACCTAGGGAGTCCCATCATTTTAAGGGACAGGCCAAGGGATCTGAATCAGGGATCTGAATCAAATCCTTGCTAAGCAGTCAGCTATGATGAAAACCTGTGGACAGAAAGGGCCTGCTTGGCCCATTGCTTTTATGGAGTTAATGAATCGGTTAATTAAGAGCTGCATCTCTGGAGCAGAGGTACTGTTAAGGACCTGTGTAAAAACACTAGTTCTGCAAGTATGGCTTATTTCTCTTTGTTAACGCAAAAATATGTGTCTATATCCATGGTTCAATGAAAAGTCTCCTAGAGATATTTTCATCTCTGGAGATGCAGATTTCTACTGTATCAGAAGCTTTTATTCAAGGGCTATAGAGAATTTGTTTCAGATTGCTTTTATAGAATTTTTCAGTAGATTATTTCTTTTTTATTTTTGTTTGTTTATTTGTTTGCTTCTCCTCCTCCTAGGCTTTGCAAGAGAAGTAAGTTCCCTGTGGTAAGTGTAAGGGAAAACATTTAACACTCACTTTGCTATCATCCCCCAGCAGGTAAGGACAAGACAATTCACACACTGAAGTCTCATTAATGTAATATCTATTGCATACAGAAACAACTCCTTCCCCATCTCCTATCTCTCCCCGACACACAAAGACACACTCTTTGACAGAGGCAGGGTGTTCCCAGTTTGAGTGTAGAAAGTAAACAAAAATCCATCCATCCTTGGTAGCTTTGTTTCAACTCTCAGTTTTGTCCACTCTTGGACAGGAGAAACAAGCACATGTTATAGACATACATGAATTCTCCTTTTGATTCTTTTATACCTGTGAGGGTATAGACCTCTTCTCAGATAGCTATTGCCCTGCTTGAAGAAGGCTGTAAATCCATTTTGAAATCAAATGTATTCACTGTGCATTCTGCAGTATGGCTGTACTTATAAGCATACATTATAAATATACATATATAAGTATACATTATAGCGTAAGTATAGCTATACTTACGTTACTTTAACCATGAGAAACTGATGTGCCTGTTATTTTCCATCCCGCTTAGCCTATGGACATTACCAGAGGCAAATGCTCTTATTTAGGGTGAACATCCAAGCACCACTTTTTAAAATATGGAAATTTTGTCGCAATAAAGAGTGCAGGAAACTCTCACAAGGGTTCCATAGTATCCTCTTTCTGCAGAAATATGACATTTTGGTCCTTCTGATCGCCCAGTCTGCTGATAAGAGGCTGGGAGAGATGCTATTGCCCTGTGCTCTCCCTTGCAACCAGACTTTGGTCTGTCTGTCAGTCTGTCTGTCTGCTGGGTGTCCCTCTGACTGCAGATCTCCTACCTTCAGCTGTCTTCTCCAGGCTGGAGAAAAAAATGCTGATCAGGGCATCACTCTTTCCAGATGTTGCCAAAGATAGGTCTCTCAAAAGCTTCCTTTTAAGTAGCTCACTTGAACAGAAGGGCAAAACAAGGATAAGTCTGCAAAGATATTGTTCTTGGGCAAAAATTTGCAAAATTGTACTCTACTGTTTGCGGCTTCTCACAGCTGGAAATCTTGCATTGCCTCAATGAGTACTACGGTGTGCTTCGAATGGAGGGGAAAGGGGGTGATCGAGAATTCAGTCTTTTCATATTTCCTTCCTTCCTTCCTTCCTTCCTTCCTTCCTTCCTTCCTTCCTTCCTTCCTTTCCTTCTTTTAAAAAAAAATCTCTTTTTCTTTATATCTCAAGAATGGGCCTGCGAAATGGAAGAAGTGAACTGACAGAATAGTTTATTTTCCCTCTTAACACTCCATCCTTTTCATTAGTTAGAATCTGACAAACTGTCCTTCTGTCTACCCTAAAACATACCATTTTTCTCAGTCTTCTCCACTTTTTTCTTCCTTCCTATGTTTGTCTGTCACCCCTCCCTATCAAAGCTATGCATGTGAATGAGCAGAGTAAGTTTATTTTGGAATAAACACTTTCCATTTTTTTCCTATCTTTAAACAGCTCCATGCACATTTGGAATCCACTCTGTATTACTGTAAATTGTTACTGTAAAAATAATAAAAATGTCAGTAGCAGCAGTACAGACAGCTCCGGGGTTCCTAAAGAGGGATATGTAAGTGATACCTGTTTGCATTTAGGTCAATCATGACAGCTCGCCCCCTCTTTAGCATCCATTGGAAATGGAGTCTCTATAAAAGTCCAGCTTTCTTCTTTCATGTTATTTTCTCATATTTCAGCTGCATCCTTTGCACAAAGTTTAAACCTCAGTAGCACAGGCATTTTTCAGCTTTTCCTTTTTTTTTCCAGTAACCCCAAAATTTTAGGCAGAGCTGCCCCTTGCAAGAGTTTTACATGTGACAGTCCATCCATGCCTGTCCCAAATGTTAAGTCACTGTTAGCTGAAAACTGTCTTTGATTTCATTTGTAAGTAGGCAAATACCTCAATGTTATCATATTGTTATCCTTAATATTTTAGGTACAACATGGCTCAACATGCGGAAGTCTCACTCCAGGCAATGTTTCCAGAAGGACTTATTCAAGTCTCTCTCCCAAACTTCTATAAATTGTAAATCTGCTTCATTCCTCAGCGCTATACTTGGTTGAATGTTGGAAAGGTTGCAGCATGCTGTGATTTAGTAATCTGCAAAATGACCCCTGGCCTTTCCCTGAGCAAGCATAAACCTCTTTAGAATTATAGATCATAGAACCATTAAGGTTGGAAGAGACCTCTAGAGATCATCTAGTCCAACCCCCCTGTACAGACAGAGTCACCTACAGCATGTGGCTCAGGGCTGCGTCCAAGCGGGTTTGGAAGATCTCCAGACAAGGAGACTCCACAACCTCCCTGGGCAGCCTGTGCCAGTGCTCTGTCACCCTCACTGTTAAGAAATTTTTCCTTAAGTTCCTGTGGAACTTTTGGTGTTTCAGTTTGTGGCCGTTTCCTCTAGTCCTATCAGTGGCCACCACTGAGAAGAGGACACCCCATCCTCCTCACTGCTCCCTTGAGGTTCCTGATAGACACTGCTCAGGTCTCCTCTCAGCCTTCTCTTCTCCAGGCTGAACAGGCCCAGCTCTCTCAGCCTTTCCTCATAGGGCAGATGTTCCAGGCCCCGGATCATCCTCGTAGCCCTGCGCTGGACTCTCTCCAGCAGCTCCACATCCCTCTTGTACTGGGGAGCCCAGAACTGCACACAGTACTCCAGGTGTGGCCTCCCCAGGGCTGAGTAGAGGGGCAGGATCCCCTCCCTCGACCTGCTGCAGACGCTCTTCCTAATGCACCCCAGGATCCCACTGGCCTTCTTGGCCACGAGGGCACTGCTGCCTCATGGACAACTTGTCATCCACCATGACACCCAGGTATCCTGCCTGTCTCAGGTATGCACCCACTTTTACATAGCTTGGTCCTCTTCATAATGAATAAGAAGAGAACTAAGGTCTCTCTTTGGGAAGTCTTCAGTGCATGACATTTAGACAGCAGAGGTTCCCAGAAGAACCAACCTGGCTCATTTCAACCATATCCATCAGTTTTTGCCTGAGCAAAAGTTATCTCCATCCAATGCTTAGGTTAGCTTAGACCTGCATATATTTAAGTGCACTCAAGATCATTTTCTGGTGGTTAAACCAGCTGGTGTGGAACAAGGAGCACAAGGAGCCAACATCTCTGCTGGGGATGGGTATTAGTGAAATGATGCTGAGATATATCACCTGAGGATCTCATTTAGACTGATTAAGCTCCCTCCATGGGCTTGGTTTATTTTCCCTTTACTGGAAATAAGATGTCTAAGTGATGTGATGAGTTCAGTTGCCTCCCAATTTTTTGAGATGGAAGGCTATCCACATCATCTGCTCTTCAGGATCATTATAGTCTAATATGGCGCTTTTCTAGATACTGTGGGTGAAGGCAATGTCCATGTGGCAACAAAGGACTCTAGACACCTGATCTTGGGGATGGAGCAGAGCCAGGGGGCTGTCAGAAGAAAGCACCTCGTTTGAAGGTTGAGCTTGGAGGCCTGAGGTCAACCACGAGGTGGCATTTAATGGAGTAAATACTTCACTCACACTCCGCCTTTCTACTGTCAGTTCTAACTTGGCATCTGCTCTGCAGATGGGAAAACACATTCCTCTGCACATAGTGGTTCACTGTGCTCTGTCATGCCAACATCAGTGTGGATGCCTGAAGTTGTGGCTGAGGAATGTAACCCTCATCTGAATCCCTGATAACCCCCGCTACTAGTACTCTCAAGGGGCTCTGGGCAGTGATGTTCGCTCTGATGTTAGAAGCCAGAAGGATTCTTCTGCATATGGTTTTCATGCAGTCCTGACGCAAAGGAACAGGAATGCAAATGGCTTTGGGGGCTTTTCCTTCCGGTGAATCCTTATCTCCACTTCTGTGTCTTTGATCCTGGACCCCAGTTCTTCACTTCAATGTTTTCTCAGGAATGGGTGACATTCATTTTCTAATTCCTTCAAGGAGAAATAGTCTTTGCTGTTTCCAAACCGGTCTTAGGCAAATGCATGCTACCCTTTGATCACCTTTGAATGAGGAAGACAGATCCACACATTCTGATCTCCTATTGCTGCAATATAAGCTTGGATTATCTCATGTTTAGTCTCTTAAAATAATCCCAGTCAAATGAGACCAATCCCACTCTGAAATGGCATGGCTGGTCATAACACTAGGGCCTTTGGAGCCTCAACTCATGATTGTCCATGCTGCCAGAAGATGGCTCAGCCAGGAAATAGTAACACAGTGAACCATGTGGAAAAGTGCCTGTGTTTGCTGAGCATTTGGGTTAAAATGAGAGAAGTTCTGGGAAATGTTTTAGAAAGATCTTGATGCATTTTCTGTACTTGCAAAGTGTTAGACTGCTTCTGCATTGCAGCAAAAACACTCATGCTTAGGCCAGAACAGTCCTTTTAAAAAAAATTCTATCAGTGAAATGATGGAAGATCCAAATCATTAAACAGAATTCAAGTTAGGCTTTACATTCACCGTCATGGTAAAGACAAGTTTCCAGTAAGAAAAATATCATAGAATCATAGAATGCTTAGGTTGGAAGGGACCTCTAGAGATCACCTAGTCCAACCCCCCTGTACAGACAGAGTCACCTAGAGCATTTGGCTCAGGACTGCGTCCAAGCGGGTCTGGAAGATCTCCAGACAAGGAGATTCCACAACCTCTCTCGGCAACCTAGTCCAGTGCTCTGTCACCCTCACTGTTAAGAAATTTTTCCTTAAGTTCCTGTGGAACTTTTGGTGTTTCAGTTTGTGGCCGTTTCCTCTAGTCCTATCAGTGGCCACCACTGAGAAGAGG
>VZSV01000002.1:18543967-18569732 GCA_013398735.1 Nothocercus julius
AAAAAGAAACACAACCCAAAAGAATTGAATACAGTACCAGAACAGCTTTCTGACCACCCTCAATCATTGCATGAAGTGGAGCTAGCATCTCCCTTTTTCACTGTGGGGACAAAACCATAGTTGTGAGCAAAGAGAATCAAACAAAGACAAACCACATCCTCCTGCATTTTCTGAAGTGGGACATATTGTAAAGCCACTCACTCCATTTGTTTTCTCTGTTTTTTAAACCCAATTTCATCACTTTTTTTTTTTTTTTTTTCCCCTCATGTATATTTTCTTTCTTCCAGAAGGGATGGCAAATTGTACAATGGCCCAAAAGGATGGTAAATTGTACAAAGGCCAGGTGCTCTCTCCTGGCTGCCAGGTGGGCAAAATTTCACTTTAACAAAGCATCAAGGATCGATCCTGAGCTGGTCAAACTAAGCAAAGTGCAGTGGAATGGCATCTAAGCACCCAAGCACCAGGTCGCGTCTCCCACTGCTTATACAGCACCAGGGGAAACATGTAAATACCTGCACTCTGGTCCATGTAGACACCTGTTACTGACAATTTTGGGGTTTAGACCTCTGTATCATGATCTGAGAGGTATAAATACAGGTAAATACATGGCATCTCTATCCATGACCTGCAGAATCCATCCCTGGGGACCTGATATGGAGCTGACAAGATATATCTCCAGTGAAGGAGGGGACCTCCATTCTGCTCCTGACATTACCTGCCTTCTGAAGCTGTTCCAAGGTGCTGAATGAGCCTAAGGAGCCAATCTGTGTCTCATTCTTCACTCAGCCCGCTCTGATGGCTCTCTGAAGCGATGGCAGGAGATCCTTATCAGTGCTCTTCAGAGTAGCATGAGCAACAATAGCACCTTTGAGGACATCGGTGACCAAAGGCACCTAGACATTCTTCCCCGCACACTTGCCTTTATTATATCCCCTCTAATCACCCCTCTGCCTGTCATCAGGGCAACGTTATCCCCCTTCAGCAAGGCATCAAAACAGAGCTACAGAGGGATTACTAACACCAACATACTTCACATATTGCCGCAAAAGGATGGATGCCAGATATTTTGGCTTTTTGAAAAAAAAAAAAAAAAAAAAAAAAAAACGGAACGGAATGTGCCCCAATAGCTAAGACCAGAAAAAATTCTGCTTGAGAGTTGGCTTGAGAGAAGTCAGGTGCGTTGTTTCTCTTTCTCTCCCGTCTTTCGAAAATTCTCCAGCCTTTTAGTCCTTTTCTTTCACATTGTTGCTGCTCGCATTGCACCTTAGCAAAAGCACAGGCACCTTCTGCCCGGAGTTTGGTCAGCAGGGCCAGGGGAGGCTCTTGCCAAAATGCTCCCATCAAAAAGGACCCTAAACAGGAAAATTATCTAGTGGAAACAGGATCTATTTCTTACAAAAAAATGTCTATTTCCTCTGAAAAAGAAACAATATTATTTTAAAATATGCATTTTAACCTGAAAATAAGAGAGAAACATGATGGAAATATTTTGGTTACCATGTGCTGCCACGGTGCCTCAAGGGCTTTACTCTGCCTTACACTTCTGTTTCTTGCCTGGCAAAGGGGTAATTCGGTAAGAGTCTCTCCAGTAGAGTGGTTGGGGCAAAGGATCTACCTTGCTTTGAGAAGAACCTAGGAGCAAGGTGGTTTGACATGAGTTATGTTCATGGGACTCTTAAAAGTCCCTAGAATTTGTTCTCTACTGGCCCCTGAGTAAATTTAGGGAATGAGAATCCCCATTTGATCACAAATTAAATAAATCCACATAAGCCTGTGATTTTTCAGCAGGAATATTCTTAACCTTGATGATATGCCCAATGGCAATGCTGATGGCTGCTTTTTTGTCTATTTCGGCTCTGAGTGGGAGGTTGGACTAGAGACCTCCAGAGATCATTTCCAAGCAGCACATCCATAATTCTGTGGCTATGCTAACCAGTGTTTATCAGTTACAAAGGAAATCTGGGATGACTCAATGGAGACGCCGACATTAGCAGAGATAAATCTCCATTCCACGTATGTGAGAAATTAAAATCACCCATTTATTGTCCAATCACTCATGATTTTATGAGCTTTACCAAATTGACCATGCTATGACTGCTTCAGCACAAAATTGATTTTAAATATTCCTGCTCACTCTTCCTTGTTCTCCTTTCTAGTTTGCATCATTGGTGGGACAAACTACCACATCAGGGTTCCTTTCTCTTTCTCTATCAACCACAGAGGAAGATTAAACTTCTAGATGCTTCAAGATTCACACCTTTTAGGGACCATAAGATGAATTCCTGCAGAAGTATTTTCAAGAAATTAATGGACTTTGGTGGTGGAATTACACATATGCTTTATAGAGATGAAGATCCAGAAATCATATCTAGTATTCTAGTTCAGTTTTCCGTGCCATCTGGAGGTGAAACTCTCATATTCAGAAAGCAGTGAGTTCCCATCTTCTGTGTGCACTCAACATATTAGTAAAACTCTATGAAAGTTTAATTTTAAATTAAGCTTAGAAATTAATGTAAACTAGGGACCACTTTGCACAGACTGCTTTCATGAGGCAATTTTAATAATGCAAACACAGCCTATCTTAGCACAGCTGGTCTTAGTGCCACAGTACAGCCCTGCAAATATTTAATTGACATACATACAACCAGGGAGAGAGGAGAGCCTTCCCAGGCCTAAGTCATTAGTACGAAACAGCGTTAATTAAAAGTTTACTGTCTAACCAGTATCTCTAAAAACAGGTGCTCTTTTTTTTTTCTTTTTTTTTTCTTTTTTCTTATTTTACTTTTTTAATGGAAAAACGTAAGATGTTCATCCCCCCCTTTGCTGGATTGTCTGCAGTGGAGCAATATAACATTTGAAGGCAATGAGACTGTACATGAAGGAACAGGCTGTAAGCAAAGTACAGGCAGCTCATGATTCACCCAGCCAGACTCACTCTCCTCGGTTCTCACACTTCAGCCTTACAGAACAAGAGTACCACTGTTTAGCATCCCCCCTAATTCTTTGGCTTCTCACTATTTATACTTTTCAGGATTTATTCCAAGGGTGGAGGTGGTGGTGTTGGGAGATGAAATTGCTCTGTTTTTCATGAACAGAAGTTTTCAATGGGTAATTTACTACTGTATAATTAAGCTTCGGATTTTGTTTTTACTTGGAAATGTTTTAAAAGGAAGCCAACTATCTGGTCGGATATGTGATGCGCAGCTGATGAGAAACAGAAACCCAAAGCACTGATCAGAAATCCAGAACTGGTTCAGCAGAAACAGATCTCAGTCTCTGGAAGGAGCTGAGCAAAGCTTATTTTTTTCCAGTAAGGTTCCAGTGTTGTCCTAGTGTATGCACATAACGCACATAAGAGAGACAGAGAGGGTGTCCCTCTGCTAATCCTTCCTTGCTGATGCAGAAGTGAACGAAAGTGAGATTCAGGATAAAGATACCTACAATGTGGCTGAACCAGTCACTCCAGGCTCACTTTGGAGAGAATTAAGGACCTGCAGGCTCCATTGCCCTGTTCTAGACTTTTCCTTAAGAAAAATCACAGCCCAGGCAGCACTTCCTAAATCTCCACAAAGTGCAGAGGGAGTCAGGGAGATGAGTTCCAATGGACATAGCTTCATTCGCCATATGACTCATATAGGTGAATTTGATCTCCCCCACTTCTGTCCTGGGGTTTAAATTCTTTCTGTAGTCAAAGGGAGAAGACAGGCACCCTGGAGCTTGACTCATCCCATCCCTTGAGCAGTATTTGAGAATCATGCGAGCATTAGATTCCAGCAGGTGTTTATTACTCTCTATTTACCATAAGGAAGGATTGGAGAGCTACTTGGAGGAAACCTATTTTATTTATCTAAGTGAGATATATCCCAAGTAGAAGGGTGAAGCTGTTGATTTGGCCAGATACTTTAGCTCATGATGTTTTCCACCATGGAAGGAGTAATATAAAAATACTGCAAGGACGTTATTCAAATCAGCAACTTCTATCCCAACCATTTGGCTACTTTTCCCTCCCTACTACTTGATTTGTAAGTCCACTGTAAGGTCAGCAAACTGAAGGATTCTGTTTCTAGAACTTTGTGGAGCAATCTCTTTTTTTCAGTTTTGGTCCTATATGACAACCAGTTACACTCCTCCCATTCTATATTAGATGTTGAAACATGATATTGTCATGGATAAACTTCTTGGTAATCTAATACTCTTACCTCAACAAAAGCTAATCTCCAATGCTGTGTCTTTCCCAAAGGAAATGTGAGGTCAAGTATTATAGTTTCTGGTTACAATGTATGAACATCTAGTCTAGCTAACAGGGAGTTCTACTTTTAACACAGAGTCACCTCCTTTTTACCACTCTTTGTCTTCCATAAGAAAAATTCCCTTGAGTGAATTCCATATTCTTTTCATACAGAATTATGTACAGCTCTGTGAAAACTGTGTAATTACATAACTTTGTGAATGCCAGAAAAAAAGAGTCTCTAAGAAGCGTAGACAGATACAAAAGGTGAATTCTCAAAGGGTAGCAAATGTTAAATAAGGGCATTCCTGAACATCTTTTGTTGGAAATACGAACAAGGAAGAAGATCCTAGTATTTAAATATTTCTTAACTATTAATTGTTTACCAGTCTTAAAGACAAATAACCGTATGGGCCTCAGTTCTTCTGTATTTGTCTCTGGAGTGTCTGCAGAAGTAATCGCTTTTGGTTATTTGGTGCTAGGAATCCTTCCTAATCCAAAGTCTTCCCTCTGTTGTGCTTCTCTGGACTGTTTCCTGGAGGCACCCATCTGAGACTGAACTAAGGTGAGGGTCTCCCTGCATGAGTTACTGTGAAGACATAAATTAACTAACATTTGCCACCGAGAGAGAGATGTTCTATCTAAAAAGACAAATACTATGAAAGAAAATATGGCAAATAGACCTGGTCCGGGTTAAATAGCGCTGCAGTGCTCAAAGGGAAACCAGAACTCAAGTTCATCAGTTGGGCACATCACTGAACGGGTTGAAAAAATCATTTCACCGTCACACGGTCCAGCAGCAGAGTGGCCGATCTGCTCCCTTGTTTTTCTAAATATGGCCAAGAGCCTGGCCTTCCCCTCCAGCAACTTGGGTCCTTGCTAGGCACAAAAATAGCAAAGCAGGCCAGACAGCTAGTCGGCAAGATACTCATGTTCCCCACCATGAAGCACGGGGCAACCATTTGTCATGAGTCATCACAGAGAGGATCTTCTTTCAGGGGCTATGTCAGCACGATGGTTTCAAGGGGCTCTCCCAGGCCACATCTCTTTGCTTGGTATCTGAGGCTTGTTGATCCTGGAACAGCACCTGGGAATGGGCAGGAGGCCAGCCTAACAGATTGGCATGCACACAGGCAGGGAAGGAAGCTGAGCATCTGGCTTTAAACACCCAGGCTCGGATTTCTCTCGGAGGGTGTTGACAGGAAAATGCATGCCGGGGCTCTGCTGCTGCAAGGGTTGCTGAGGGAGTAGGATGTCTCTGAGGGATCTGTTGAGACAATTTCACTTCTAAAGGTCTTTCCTTCCTGCCTCTGGATCATCAAAGAGCTGTAAAAAAGCACCTGAAAGAGAGCTCACCTCTTGAGATCAGGCAGACTTGGCAATGGCAGAGAATTATATCCAGGACCTCTGGAGGAGTTTGGACCTGTTGAATGGATGCTATCTATCAGCCTCAGCAAGTTAAGTCCTGGGTAGTCCATTGGACTGGGTGTCTTTGTTGGTAGACAGCACTCCGTGTGGTTTACATGCCATATGGCAACTTCATTTCAGTCATAAGGCCAAAAACTGGCCACTGATGAAGTTCCGAACGGCTACATACTCTTTAAAACTAGAGCAGGAAAAGGAAAAACAAACAAATAAACAAACAAAATAAAACAAAAAAAAAAGCAATTAATGCAGCTGAGATTAACATGTTCAACAAACCCCTTATTTCCCAGGCACCTTGAACCAGGGTTCCCTTACTCACCTGTAGACACCTAAAGCTGGTAGATCATCATAACTGGTCATCCTGGCTCCATCCATAGTCTATGGAGACAAAAAGTCACTTCAAGATGTTTGGTTTGTCCTGTTTATCCTGGTAAAACTGAGCTACATCATCTCTTGGAGGTGCCTGTGTCTCTCCCATGCCTACAGGGCTCAGACTTAGCTTTCACTTAATGCTTCGTAATACTAACACTGAGCAAGATGAATCCCAGCCTAGGCCTACAATTGCCTTTTTTTCTATCCAGTCCAAAGGGATAATTTAATTGCAAAATTTGAAGGAATTCAGTTTTGTTAAATGATTTGGGACCCAGAGATGAGAGACTTTAAAGGCATTATCTAGACATGGCTGACACAATAATTTTGCTCCTTGATGCTTTAAAAGGTTTTCCCGATCTGCTAAGGAAGGATAGAAAATTACTGAATAACAAGGACTTGGCTTCTGTGGAGGCAGCTGTTTAAATGGCATCAGTATTACCAGCCAATAGAACCAAATATTTGTCCTACACTGAGTTATTAACATTTTGGAGGGAAAGGGAAATGGGTTTATTTATGAATAGGGATTTTTGCATAAAATTCCAGCTCAAAAGTTTTAGCTTTTGGTTGGCAGATATGTTCTGTGGGTTTTTTTTGTTTGTTTGTTTATTTGTATTCTTTAGCCAGAATATTTTATCCTATAAGTAGAAACATTTTGCATTTATGCAAAATAAATTAGTTGTCAAAAAAAGAATGTGAATTAAAATTTGTGGTGAAATTTTTCAAAGAGTGGAGGAAATTAAAAAATCTGTTATACAAAAATTGATGTTGACAGCCACTTTCTCAGCTCCATGAAAAAAAAAAATCACAAAAAAGAGAATTATATCTTTTTTTTCTAAGTATTCTTTCTCCTTCATCTTAGACCAGTGCCTTAACCACAAGATCATCTTTCCCCTGGGAATGATCATGATAGAAAAGGCAAATATCATTAGTAAAACTACTCAGAATGATATTGGCACAGCAACATGGGCTGTGGACATTTTGTGGGTTTTAGAAGTGAGTCTGGATGGTCTTGTGGTTTATATCCATACGTAAACCAGTGGGAGTCCATAGATTTGGCTTTTTTTCCGGCTCTCCCAGACATTTGTGGTGTCACTTTGAAGAGGTTCCCATCCCCAAGCTGTTCTTCAATTTCTCCACCCTTTGAGGGTTGCATTACGTCCCTTTCTCATGCAGCCAGGGAGTTCCACAGGTTCTTGGGGGTGGAAGGAAGCATCAGGCTCAGACAGACGCAGGAGCCACAAGGGCCTCCATCCCCACTTTTCGATAAATTCCTGCAGGAAATCCTAATGATTTGGGTGTTGTTTTGTCTTCACTCTGATCTTTTATTTTGGCATTATGAACAGCAGAGGAGAGCTGAATAACCCTTTGAAACCAAGACGGTGAACCCAAGCTACCCTTCAAGGCATCCAAGCAAATTCCACTGAATTCAGAAGTCATTCTTATTCTTATCACTCTTTTACCTGCCAACACCAACCAAGCTTCGGGCATTGCACTTCCACACTCTGTCTGCAAAACACTGCCTAAAGGAGACCTCAGATGGGAAAAGCCAGATGAGGAAAGAGAAGCATGAGGACATTAAAGCAACTTGTTCAAGATTGTGTAAGGAATCAGTAGCAAAGTTAGGAATCTTACCAGTGTCTAAGGAAAGTGCCTGAACCACCCCTGCAGCTATATGCGCAAGCACTCGGGGTAGGAACGTGTCATATGTTGTTTAAATGTAAGATGGATAGTCCTCCAGAAAGGCTTCTCCCTAGGTTTCCATGAAGCATCAGCAGGTTTCAGGAGATGTGAACGCCCCCAGGGTAGAGGTGGGCGAGCAGAGAAGAAACCTGCTTAATATGCTAAGGCAAGGGAAATGGCATGTAGATCAGAATTGTCATTCCTTTCCTGACCTGCACTGCAGCACATACTTCTGTCCGAAAGTATGTTTATACTGGAAAACAGACATATGTCTAGATTGCAAATACATAAGTGAAAGAATAGAAAAGGGAGCCAATACTACTTCAGTTCAGATTCTGGTGTCTGAATCCTAGGTTTTATACCTGCGATATGCATATATCTATTTGTCTGTCACTAGATATGTAAATATATGCACATATATACATACATATGTTTATAGAAACAGCCAGACACCTGCACAGTCACAGATGTGGAGATACCAGAGATAGTTCCAGGTTAGCAAGGATGGTCACCCCCAGAGACAGCCTTGAGGAGATGGCTGTAGCGCCGCCAGAGCCGGTCCCACTTCAGTCCCATTCTTCTATCGCTGAGAGCATTAGGGGCACCACTTGGATGTCCCTCAGGAGTTTCCACCCTAGCAGAGACACCTTACATCCATCAGATTTTGTTGCCAGCACTCTATCATTGGATTTCCCACTTCAAGCCAAGCTTTTTCCAGACTGTCTATGTATCTGTAGTGTCCGGCTCCAGGCAGAGTCACTGCCATGTTTGATGCACACCAGTGTGTCAGGGCTTTGGGACAAATCCTTGGAGAAGTGCTAGATCTGAGCTGGTTGAAGATATAGCTGGAGTTACTTGAGAATATCTGCTGTGTTCCAGTAGGGCCTGGCACTGAGTTTGCAAGCTATGATGCATTCTGCTTGACTTCTGTGTTTGATAACAGAATGAGATACTAAATCCAGGCCGCGTCATGGAGCAGCATCTGGCTTGGAGGGGTGAACTTGTTTAAATGAACCTTAAGCTTGTTTCCCTGGGATAAATGCCAGACTAGGAAGGGACAATCAGAGCTAATTGTCACCAGCTCTGGTTCCTCCCCAAAACTCGTGCAGTGAGAAAAGCTTCGGCTGAGGGATGTGCACCATTGCTTCATTACATCCCACCTCGAGCATCCCTTGTCATGGCCAAGCTGCATAACAGGAAATGGCACCTTCCAGTAAGACTCCTTTGGAAACAGGGGTTCATAAAGAACCTGTCAGCAAAGTGCTTGCTCCCTTCTGTTTTATGGTTCCCACATATCTGGCACTGCTTGTTTCTCCAAAATAATAATAATAATACAAAAGGGAAGAACAGGCCTACTGGTGAGAGAGCAGCACAAGGAGAAGGCCAGTTTTGTGTCTCTCCTGTCCAACTCTGAGCATCAGAAGGTCTGTCTTGCCACCTGGTGGTTTGTGGCTGACTTTGCCCACCCTTCTGCTGAACCCTTCTCAGTGGCACAAACAATTGGCAAGTCTCAAAAAGGGACCCTTGGGCAAGGGAGATGGTGGAACAGAGAAGAGAGAAGCTCCCATATTTCACCTGAGTGAGATCTGCCCTTTGCAAAGTTCCAGAGGCTGTGGATGGCCACAACCAGGGAAAAAGAGCTGCAGTCTGCAGGGAGTTACTGCAGGAGTGAACTCACACACTGTAAAGCAGCAAGTGCTTAAGGCCAGACCCCATAAATCCACCAAATTAGATGCTGGTGACATTATAGACCGGTTTTGTTAGTTTTTCCAGCTGAGCTGCAGACCACAGAAAGTGATTTATACTCTGAAGACTGGGGAAAGGGTGAGGAGGGGACAAGGGGGAGTGACCCACAGTGTTTTAATTTCTAATCAATTTCTTCCTTGAAGAAGGAGGAGGAAAAGAAAAGAGGAAATTCTTCCTGGTGCTGGGAAGATGAATGGGACCAAGAGAGGCAGCAGGAAGAAGAGATCAGGACCTTGCACCCAAGTGGGCACCTGGAGCAGAGTGAGGCACTGACTACCCGGATCCAGGAAAAGGACTACCAGGAAAAGGGGATGAACTTTGGCAGGAACAAAGTAAAGGTGAGGAGAAAATATGGACCCAAAGTACATCCTGACATCGGCCCTGATGTAGGGGCTGGTAGGGTTATTGCAGATAGCAGGTTTGCCCATGATGTAGACATGGCAGAAGACAACCTTGAGAAGAGGATCAAAATGTGTCTTCCTCTCTTTGAAAACTAGCACTGGTGCCTGCAAGAATGACATGAAGCGCAAAGTTGGAAGGGAAACCAACCACCCTGCCATCAGCTGGATTAAAAAAAGTCCACAAACTGTAAGTGAGAGTAATAGTTTGCCTGAATAAAACTTTAAAAATCTTCCTGGATGGACACAGATGTCTTCCAGTATCACTTGGGTTTTGCTGGATAGCAAAGACTTTTCTAAAAATTAACTACAATAAACCAAGTCTGTCCCATGCACATTACTGCTCATATGGTCAGGGATGGATGTCCTGCACAAATAAATGAGCTGATTAGTCCTTCAAGACCTGCAACATGATACCCTCATGCCTGAAAGAGTAACCTACAGAGGTTACACAGCAGTGAGAGCCACCAAGCTGTGAGTCAGAAGTGGTTGAGTCTACCACTGACTACTGCTGAGTAGGTCACTTAAGTAAGTGACAAAAACTTGGCACGTTTTCACCATCAAAATTAAAGATTAAGGATGATCACACATTTTCCCTTCAAACAATTCCGTAAAATAACTTTGTGAGTTTTTAGTTAAATAAGCTCTTTTTTTTTTCTATTTCTTTTGGTAGTGGGAATGTTGAACTGAAATCCCCCCCAAAAAAAGTTTAATTTTGCATCAAAACATATTTTTTTCTGTTAAATGACTAAAAGAATGATTGAATCAAAATATTCTGTGTAAGTTCAATGGAAACCAGCCTACCTCAGTGAAGACTGAGATAACAGAAAGAAACCTAAGTGCTGGTTTTTTTTTTTTCCATCCCTTATATTGCTGTCTGTGAGCATGGTCAGGATGAGAAATCACAAAATCATCTCAAGAGAGTGCATTTGCATGGAAACAGCAGCCTAGTTTTGATACTGAACTCTTCCAGATCTTGTTTGCATATTGTATCATCTAGTTAAATGAAAAAAAAAAAAAAAAAGAAAGAAAAGAAAAGAAAAAAGAAAAAAAGGGCAAAATAACCACAGTATTCTCATTATTCTAAAAAGTTGCTGAAAAGATAATGTGGCAACAGGAGTCCATCTTCCATGTATGCTGCTCCCTGTAGTGGGTTAAGGATATTGTGATACTACTCCTCATGACCAGCTTATGATGCTGCATGTGCACCCGAAAAGCTGTAGAGAAACCTAAGACTTGATCACAGAGCTCCGGAGTCACAGAGCAGTAATTCATGTTGTCCTTTCCCAGCATATTAAAAAAGATGCTTTCCCTTGTTCAGTCTTATGATTCAAGTTAGCTGTCTTTCCCAGCTGAGCCTGAAACCCACTTCCTTGTTGTCTAGCTTTGCACAGCACAGTTAATCACAATATCAGCCACTACTTAATTTACTGGAAAATGTCTAGAAGAACATCGGAAGCAGTGTGGACTATTTGGGTAAATCACCAAGTGGGCTTTCTCTGACCAGGTATAAATTTCTACAGTGTGGATGTCATCATCTGGGCTCACGTTCCTAAATGGAAAGAAATAAACATTTTGGGAAGGAGTAAATTTCAGCTCATTCAGAAGTACATCTCTAAAAGTAGGTCAAATGCATTGTAACCTGCAAGTGCTAATTTATTTCCACTGATTATGAAAGGTCCCTGGAGTAACTAGCTCAGATGGAGACCCTACACAATAGAGATCTAAACTGTGATGAAAAATCTCTCTCATTAAAGCTTCCTGACCCAATTTCTACTCAAAGTACATGGTCCTGCTCAAGGTCTGAAGTATCCACTGTTAAGTTTGTGATTTCTGTCAGAACAGTACGTGGCCACAATCAAAAATCAATATTTTAGTGGAAAGATAAACTTTATACTCCTACTATAGAATGGGCTTTGTCTAGTCTATTGTCTTGATTACCATCGACATTGAAGGAAAAGGTTTACCAGCTCAGATTTAGATGTCTGCAGTTAATCAGATAAATATCACAGTGAAAATGTAACCTGGAGAGCCTGTGATTGCCTACGAAGCTTTGAAAACCTAGATTTTGGCCTTTCTAGCATTCAAGAAACGTACTTGAATAACAAGAGAGAAAAAAAAAACTAAAAACAATATATAAAACATATTCCTTTTTTGATTGCCATTTTGACATGTGAAGAAAAAAGAGCAGCATTAAAATGAAATGAAATATTTCCCTTCCTTTTTTTTTTTTTTATTTTATTTTTGTAAATATCCTAATGGAACATTTTGACCTGATTTGAAGGATTTTGACGAGCTTGTGTCGTGACGTGCGTGCTCTGCAAGTGGGAGTCGGGTTACCCAGCAATGCCAACCCATACAAGGAAGCAGGCTGGATCCTGCATTCAAAATGGCTTTGGGCATGAAAAAGGGCCATATTCTCCGCCTAGTTCAGAGTCAGGGGGAGATGCGGAGATCAAGGGGAAACCATGAGACCTTATAGGGTAAAATACTTAGCACCAGAGTTTAAAGAGTGAAATACCTGTATTAGAAATACTTATATTAGAATATAGGTCTTAATCATTATTTACCTTGTGTTTTAAAGGCCAGTTCATCATACAGCAAGGAAGACTTCTCTTGTTATGACCTACTAAACTAACTCTATGTGTCTTTTCCTTCCTCATGATCCTCTTATTCTTTTAGTGGAATTTCTTTGTACACCTCATTCCTTGCAATAAGCTAAAGTTTCTATCAGGTGGCTTCACCCATCCTTAGAGCCCGTGGAGCCCCCAGAACTGCCAGTGTTGAAATGGTTATCACCAATGTGACGTTCAGGAAATTAATGATAACCCTTACATAAGACAACAACAGAAGAGATGTGACAGGATCTCGAAGAGGGAAAGATTCAGGATCTCTGGACTTTTAGGCAGTCATCACCGTATCCATTTTTTGAGAGGTTTTTCACAGCAGCCATGAGAGTTAAAAAAATTGACTTTGTTTGTGGCTGAGCTCCCCAAGCATTAGACCATGCTAAATGAGTTATACAAATATAAAGCCAGAAGTACCGATCTAGTCTGGAGGACTGGTGCAGCCTAGTGTGCACACTCAGGCTCATGGGAGGACTAGAAATCCATGAGTGGGACAAGCTCAAGGTGTTACCTGATGCAGCTGAGAGAGACCTGTGTTTTGACAGCAGAAGGAAAGGGTTCTACGTCCTGCTTCCCCAGAGTCCATGCCTAATTCAGTGACTGTGACTGTTGTCTAGGGAGCACGACTTCATTACACTTTCCTACAACCCAGCCTTGCTGTCAGAATAAGTCTCTTCCAAACTAGTGCCAGAGCATTACAGGAGTGGAAAGGATTTTCACTGCAGGTATTTATGTGTGTGCATGTGAGAGAAGATTTTGCCAAAAGTAAAGGTGAACAAGGGGAGCATTTTGTCCTCACATCTTCCCCTGGCTCATTCCAATTCCCATATCCTGGGAACATTAGATCAACAGTTTGTCGTTTTAACCAGGTGAGTTTACACACGCAAAGAACAGACTTGCTATCACCTGGGGCTGCAGTTGGAGTTCAGACGAGCCCCTTCTGCTACCCATTGTTCTCCACATTCTCTAGCATTCTCCACATGTTCTCTAGCATTGTTCTGACTTCCCTGTCAAGAACTGGGGAATCCCACTGCAAATCCTTGGGAAAGACTGACCTCTTCTGGGAAGATGAAATTCAGCTGCCGCAGCCAGGCCAGGAAACCTGAAACCAGCCCTTGTGCCCTGGAATTTTCCCCAGGCATTTTGGGCACCAAATTCTTGGCTGCTGAAGATTTAAAATGATCTCCTAGGGATATGTTCCCAAAGATACTCTCTGTTTGCTGGTTGTGTAAGCCCCAAGGGATTGTGGGCTGATGAATTTTATATTCTTCTTGACATCCTCACACTATTTTTAAGTTCAGTACCACACAGAATCACAGAAATGTTGAGGTTGGAAGAGATTTTTTTCTTTTTCTTTTTCACTCAATACACCTCTGTACTATCCTCCAGCTTTTCTTTTCTGCTTCGTCCCCTAATACTTCATCCATTTTTTGGGTGCTCACCCATAGTGATAATCATGAAGACATAGGGTTTTTTTTATTAGGATTAATTCCAATTTCATAACAAAGATCACTCTGGGCTAATTACATCTGCATTGTCCATAGCTATGGGGAGGTGCACGCATAAGTCCTTGGAACAGCCTAGCCACATTAGAAGGTGCCCTGCTCCTTACCTTGGGTAGAGCGCTTCACCACGCAAGTCACTGATATTTATTAATTCCTTATTTGTTTATTCCCATCTATTTATCCCCTAGTACATTGAGCCATTGCTTCTGTTTTCCAGTTTAAAATAGGCACAGCAACCCTCCAAAGAACTTGTAGAGGGTTTCAAACATTTGGGATTGTGCTTTCAGGATATACCATGAAGAACCAATCTAACAAGGAAGAAAAAGCATGTGAAAGTGCCCACAATCTTCTTTATGGTGCTGTATTTCACTTGCTTTTGAGCATCTTCCCTTAGTTTGGTAATGTTTAGCAGCTTCCAAATGAAGACAACCTCTTCAGCCTCAAAGATGCTCATCCTACAGGGGACACCTGTATGGGATGAAGCTGACCATCTGGCAACCCATGGGTGTAGAGCCCCCATGACACTCTTTCTAAGTGCTAGTTAGCAGGGAAACCCAAGCTGGGTTGTGACTGTGTAGTGTTTCAGTCTTTGTGTGAGTGTTGTCAGGGCCCTGGGCACACCAGTAATCATTAATTGGCATCAACAACTACATGCGGGAAACCCACTCCCAGACCACCAAGCTCCTTACAAGCCCTGATTCTGTGACTGAGCCATACTGTAGAAGGACGTATGCTTATCCCAGATTTGCTGTGTCACTGAGGGCTTCTCTGTAGACTGCTGGGCTGCACAGCAGCCAAACCCCATGGATCTTGTCCCCAAGCTGCCCCATAGCTCTGGGCTGACCTGCAAACCCTGCAGGAGGTCATGGCCAGCCATGAAAGTAAGACTCAACTTTGTAAGCATCTCTGACCCTTCTTGCACCCATGGTGATCCCTGCTTTCGGTAAATGGCCTTTTCTCAAGGCACTAGTGGTGCCTTGAGTCCAGTAACTACCAAACCAGTACAAAGTGATGAGACAAGGCCACTTTCAGATCAGGGCTGAACGCAGCCCTCCCTACAACAGCGTTATGCAAGGACCAAGATCAAGAGTTTAAATCCTGTTCCTGAGCTAATGGTGGAAGGTAGGTGTGCAGATGCAACCAGTCAGAGCAATTAAGGACTAGTGATGCATTCATGGCTTTTGGATGTGTGTTGGATGGGGGATAAAAAACTAAACAGTGTTTTCTAGGAAAGCCACAGTCCCTTAGCGTATACAACTGTTTAGGCCTGCCCACCAGAAGAACATCTGAAAATGAAAGTGACCACAAAATCTGCAGAACCATTTGATTTTTTGCACTCAATCCAGTATCCTGAAGAATTAAATTACCATAACTGGCAAAATATTATGTAAATCTTCTGCCATAGCTTAGACAATTCATTACATTTCAGCCACTTTAAAATCCCAGCTTTGACATGTCTACTCTGTTTTGCTGTCGCTCTTAAAGAGAAGCTATAGAGGGACATAAGAGTCCTGGTTCTGGTGTGCTCCCTCTCTTACTATGAGCAGTGTCTCCTTGTAGAGGGGATTTTACAAAAAAAAAACCTTGACCTGCTAAGACTTGCCCCAGGTGTCTTGTAGACACAGCTTACCACAAACTCGAGGTTTAATAAAACTCTTAATCCGTTCATATTAGTGATGAACTGTCTGGTTTTTGTTGTTGTTTTTGTTGTTTTTGTTTTTGTTCTTTGTTTTTTGTTGTTGTTGTTGTTTTTCCTAGGCAAGTAAAAGACCAGTCCTGTTACATTCCTGTCTTTAAAACTCTCCATGGTCTATTTTCATACTGTGTTGAAAAGGTTTGCCTTTTATCAGGTTTTTAATTTCCCCATCTTTTTATCCATGACTGTGTTGCCAAAGAACCTCTGCAGCAGGTCAGGGTACTAGTGGTGTGAATGCAAACACATACAGGGCAAAATATGTGGTCCTGCCCACAGGAGCTCGCTCATTAAGCCAGCAGCCCCCTTTTTCTTTCAAATCCACTCACAACATCATTAGCTGCCCTATTTTTTTTTTTGCCTCGTGAGGAATTATTCACCCCCTGAAATAGAAAGTCAGGAGGAGAGGACTCTGCAGCTGATTCAAGGTGAACACCTGGATATTGAACTGCCCAGGATGGGTGGGATGATCCTTGCCATCAGGGAACTCAGCCAAATCCAGTAGCTGACGATAAAGACCCACAGAGGATTTGCAAGGGGATGGGATGTAATAAGTGACCAGCAGTATTTGCCAGTGTGAAGAACAAACATGCAAGTAAAAAGACTCTTTCCAGGCAAGGGCTGTTGATATTAAAACTGCAGAACTTAATTAAAAATGAAGGTAATTAAAACCAGATGCAAGAAAGCACTTTTTCTTTTTTTTTTTTTTCCACATACCAAGTTGCAGACTCATTGCATGACTCATGGGGAGAGAGCAGTAAGTCAAGGTGACTGGGAACATTCAAGGAGCGATTATCTGGGATCGTTAGTGGGCGGCAGCTATAAACTGGGAACAGGTCCTGGTGAGGTGCATGGTCTTTAGCTCTTCTGGTATTTAATGAGAGCTGTAAATCTCCCTGCTATAGGCCACGGTGATGCCAGTGCACTCAGCAAGCAGACAGACCTTCATCTTTACACAACATCAAGAGAAGAGGAGGGGATCCTCACTCCAGGACCTGAGCAACAGGCAGATTTCAGCCTCCTGTGTCAGTGGGCAAAACTACTGGTTTTCTTATAGGAATTACATGCAGTCATGCGAACACTGAATGGGCCCTTGGGAGTCAAATTCTGGCCGAAATAGCTTTGGTATGAGTCTTGAGGAGCTGCGCTAGATTCTGGGGATTTACACCTTTCGGAGCAGAATCTGAAGTTTAATATCTAGAATCCCTATGCTTTTCCACAGCTATTTCCTTCCCTGTATGTGTATGTGTATGTGTACATATCTCCAGAGTGCTCTGGAGGGAAAGGGACAGGGTCTTCATGTAGCACCACAGTACCAACAGGGTCCAAAGCAAAATGCAAGGGATTGTGGGTGATTAAAGTGAGAAATCATGGACTAGAATGATCTCTGCTTGCAATTAGTCTCCTGATTGATTCTGATGCTGATTGGTGGTATGACCTTCGGCAAGCCATACCCTTTCTTGGTGACGCAGTACCCTTCATGGTAAATTGGGGCTATACATAGCCCTCCTCAAGGCTATGGGCTGTGAAAATCACACCTAAATTTGTCCTAAATAATATTAACAGTTTAACAAGTTGTAAGCTAAATTCTTACCATGGTCAAATCGGGTAAATGGCCAGTTTAAGGTCTGAATTACAGGAGCCAAGTGATACGGCAGTCCTAAATTAACCATCTCAGGAAGTAAATGTTATGAAGCAAGATATCAGGGGTTATGGCTATGCTGAGGCAGGTATTATCCACAGACACTTCACAGACCCAGCTATCCTTATTGAAAGATGTATTTTGCTTCTTGAACTGTACAGGCCTTCACATTCCCTTTCAGAAGAAATCACGGCATGTGAGGGAGAATGTTCTGCCATTGGGTTTCATACTAACCCATAGCCAGGATGAGGTCAGGACATCTCTCCGTGCACCAAGGCTTCTAGGAGTCCCTGTTGAGGCATGACCATGGTTGGGGGTCTTCTGAGTATCTTGAGGACTTGCAGGAGAGATGCTGTAAAAGGTAAAGCTGAGAGAAACTGGACTTCTCAAATATTTATTTCATGTATCTCTTAGCAACTGATAAGGTCTGCCAGACAAAATCAGACCCTATGTCCCAGGGAAAGAGTGTAGACAGCACATGTCTGAAACCTTGGGAGCTGGCCAGTTCAAGGCATTGAGTTTCTTTTTGCTTATGGAAGTCAAAGCAGATCCTGAAATCTGTGATGCATATGTGGATATCTTGGATACTCTAGGATGATGGAAATGACTGAAACAAGACCCTAGACATTAGGCTCAAAAATGCAGACACCATGGAGACACCTTCATTTGGATGTCTTAATCCCACCATAGCAATCTCACCTGCTGGTAGGATCCTGTTCAAAGCATTTACCTGGAGTATCTGAGATATCTATAGGGGCCTGTCATATAGAAGACACAACTTATAGGAAACCTGTGCAGATGTGGAGCAGCAGGTTGGAGCTAGATGTGGCCCCCAAGGGCACCTGAAATGGTACTGAGAACCAATATGTGGTATGAATAGCTGGGTTAAGTCCTGAGTGACCTACTCGGAGAAGTCAACAGCTTGGTCAATAGGTAAGAGAGCTTCTCAGGAGTGAAGGAAATGAAGATTGTGGTCAGAGGAGCTCTCCTGATCCAGGGTTCTTAAGGAGGACTTTGTCCTCAGCTTCTCATCACTTCTCTGCTGGATCACCTTTTTGTCCAACCTGCTTGCTTAGCTGCTTGTCCGATAATTTCCTAGCTCATTGGAGTCCGAATGAAATAGATTATTTTATACAGCTAGTCTTGGCTCATTTGTGAGCCAAAGGTGTGCTCACATGAGCAGTGACATCCACTGGGTCAGAATGTCTCTGCTTGCTTCCAGACACCGAGAATTTTAACAATTAAGATCCACAAATGATCTGAAGTCCCAAAACAGCTCAGACATTTCCCCAATTTCCTTAACAACTAACCCTGCAGAGGCCTACTATAACTGTTTCTGTTTCTGGCAGCGAGAGTACTTATGTACTGCAAACCAATTGCCTACAAATCATTGGCTTCAAATGGACCACATCTCTGAAAGGAATTTCCACAGCTTTTCTGGGCACTGATCACACAGTTATTAGCCATCTGCAAACCCAGACTGATTATGAGATCACCACCTTGCTAGGCTATCTCGTATTGCAACCTTCTAATTTTCATACTCAGTTTTTCCCACTTTTGCAGCAGTACACATTCCCCAGTGACTATTTCCATTAGCGATAAATCACGGGGTTCAGTCTTGTGACTCCTATCCTGCTGAGCTCCTTCTCTGTTCCAAAGTTAGCCAGATTTAAGCCAATATCAATGCTTATCTGCCCTTTCAAAAATTTATTACGTTTCAGTAGCGTATGACTCCTCAATATTGACTTCTATGCTCAAGTATAAAAATAAAGACATCAAGGTTAACCCTTGTTCCTCCAAACTTCTCCATCAAACCTGTTTAGTTTAGATAGATTCCTCTTACTCCAACTGGGCAAATGCTTTTTGGAAAGCATAATAGATACAGCTGTCAGATCTTGGCAAGCTTCACATATATTATAAGGGGAAAATGGTCTTCTCCTGGTAGCTAGTTTTCTCTATAATACCAGACACTAACGGAACTACTTTTGTTATTTTTTCACTGGCTTAAAGTTCCTTTACAGACTATACATATATCATTTTTTTCCTTGGTTCTTCTCAGGTAGGTCATGTTATTATTGTTTTTCTTTCTGTTTTTCTTTCTGCAAAGCTTAAGGCCCTTTGATATAAAATCTGTAGTTTTCAGTCCTCTTCCATAAAGTTTTGGATGTTATTAAGTTCCGAGAGATGCCACCATTATTTCATCCAGTTTCTCTTTTGGATGCCAGAATCCACTGCCAGTGACAACGCTGGCATTTTTTGTGATGAGAAATTGGCTGATATTTATATGGGACAAATGAACATAGGGTATTGTAGGTTCATGATGAATCCCCCATCTGCCCCATTCCTCTTCCTTGTTTTAATGAGTCTTAATGTGACAGCAGTTCTATGTGTTCTGCAAATACACCGTTATTCCCCTTGGAAGTTAAAAACTCACAAGATTGTCTTTAAAACTGTAACATTTTCATCAACAAAAAAATCAAGACTTTGAATGCAGTCTTCTTGAGTCTTTCTTGGCAACTACAAGTGCTTCCACTTGTTATTTTCCAGTGGAATCTGAGCTTTCCTCCAAATCACCAAACTCCAAGAGCTGAGATTTTCTCTCTCTCCAGAAAAGAAAAAAAAGACAAAAAAAAAAATTACAAAACATTTTTTTAAGAGTGAGCAATTATGTCTACTGCTTGCTTGCTTTGTTGTCTCTGATCTTCTTTGAAGCCTGAATGTTTGAAGTGCTTAAACATCTGCTTATCTTGGAACACATGGTACCACTGATTTCTATGGGAATGCCGATGGGCTCACAAAGCTACGCACGCTTAGAAATACTTTGTTGGAACAAGGATCAAGGAAAAAAACCTTAAGTATAAATTCTGCTGTCTGAAAAGGACTGTGGAGCCATGGACACCATGCCACCCACATGTCCAGTGAAACTGAGCCTTTTATTAGCATTTTCCACTTCCTTTCCTCTTTTTCCCCTGCCAGTTTTCAAGAAAATTATTTTTCTGCTTTTGTCTCACTTTTGCTTATTTATCTATTTATTTTTGACAGGGTTATACTTCAGGAGCTCTTATAGATTGAGCCCTGACTTCAGAAAATCATTTTACTCATCTGAAGACCTATTCCTCAATTAACCTTATCATAAGGCTATTACGTTGTGTTTAAGAAATTTTCTGAGATAGTTCTAGCAATGATCTTGAGCAAGATTTTCTCCATACGTAACAACGCTTCAAAGTCAATAAATATTTTTTGCTTGGAAGATCAAAAAAAGAGCTAGATATTTTATAGTTCAGCTCCATACATAATATTCAGTTCCTGTTAAAAGTTCTGATCCTGATCCAGAACTTACATCCTTTGTGGCTGGGTCCTGAAAAGTGTTTAGTCAGGTGCTTAAAATATCCTAGTGACATCAAAAGAAATTTAAATTTTCTTCAAACAGTCCTCTGCATGGGGAAGACCATGTGTTTAAGAATGGACTCCAGATGCCCTGCTAGACCAAGGTCCTCAGACCTATTGGAATATACCAACAGATAAACATACAGATAAATGCTTTACTATAGCAAGAGTTCCCAGTGAAGACCAAACTCAGAATCCTTCTCAGTATCTCTTTCCAAGGATGCTGGTGCAAAAAAAAAAAAAAAAAAAAAAAAAAATTCTTGAAATAATGAGTTCCTGTCAACTGCATGCATAGCATTCTGGATTAGGTCCAGTCCTTGGTGACAGTCACATTTTCATCAGCAGGTGAAGCAGCTAAAATTGAGATCACAGAACAAAGCCACCCCGATCTCTTTGGAGATCAGGCCTCAGGACCTTGCTCATTTTTTGGCCCTGTCTGTGGATCAATTGACCTTGGACGCCTCTTGAAAGTGCAAAGCCCAAATTTGACAGAAAGCCAACTGCCGCCTTTTCAGCAGTATTGTCCTTCCATTACATAAGGGTTTGTTTGGCCTGCAGGTTTTTTCTTCTTTAATTGAAAACAATGGAAGTGTTTTTGCTAAACAATGTGCTGTTGATTATAAATTTAATGGCACTATATCCTGCTTGGCAAAAAACATCTGTTTTCTTCCTTTCTGCACAGTTAGAAGGACTGAGCTCCTGTTTCAGATGTTTCTATATGTATAATGTAGGAAGGTATTCAACAAGAATGAGCATGAATAGAAATTCTAAGGTATAGGGAAAACATGACCTGTAAATATACTCATATAAATTGGGCATTAATATCTATATGGCCTGAGAGTCACAATCCAGTCATGAAGCTAAAGAAATAAATGAGGTGCAAGTGATGAGCAGATTGAAATCTTCACTGTCTGGGTGCATCTGAGGATATATGAGATTATATCTCAAATATCAGAGATAGGGATCATAGTTAGGTTTTTGCACTTTCACTGAGGAAGCGCTGGTCTGGCTGTGGGGAAGTTTGAGGAAGGAACTAGTAGGGTGTTCCACACTCAACTGCCCCAAACTTGATGGGTCTGAAGAGTTACAGAAGCAAAGTCTTGTTTTCTCCCTCCTTCAGCCCCAAAGTTGGATGGTTGCACCAATTTTAATAAATTCACTGGGCCAAGGAATGTTCCCAGGAACTCAGTTCTGTCTACATACCAGAAAACTATTAGAACAGTCCCTGGCACACTTTGGTCTTGGTCAGATATCTCTTTCCCAAACGTTTCTTGGATAGCCTTTGGGGATTTGAACAGTTCCAGAACCAACTCCAAAAGGCAGGTGGGATGTGGCTAGCCATTTTTGTAGGTCATAAAGTTTAATAGCACTGATACAGATCGCTCCATCCCATGGCCTCAGGGCTGGAGAACAGTCCTTGGCCTTGTGTAAAGCTTGGCTGGGACTGTCATGACAGAATTCCTACCTCCAGGGAATTTCAGGTTTGTGAACAGCAAAGAAAGAGGAACTTTTTGAAAAGCAATGTATCAGATCATCATGTAATACCCAGAATGATTTAAAGGATGAGCCTTTGTGCTAGTCCTGTTAAGTCTGCTGCAAGTGGCCTGCTGCAAGTGACGGGAAGAGATACCAGTGGGGTTGTGATTCTCTGTGATGCAAACACAAGAAGGGGCTGCTGGGCTGAAGAAAGTATCTCCTCCCCAGTCAGCCTGAGACCAGCATATTTCTGGCAAACATTTCTTGGTCATTAAGCTAAGCAAAGTTTGAAAAACCTCAATAGAACAGATTAAAATATATTTTGGGACAGTGAAAGACCAAAAGAATGGAACAGCATCCTCATGGGGAATAATTAAAGAGAGTATGACTGTTCGTGAGAGATGGCTATAAAATTATGCAGGGCGAGGACAAGTCAACAGGGATTGACTGTTCCCAGTCCTCTGCAGAGCAAGAACAAGGTGGGGTCAAATGAAATTAGGATGTGGCATGTTCAATATGTGAACAAACTGCAACTCTTTGCATAAGAATCTGCAAATGGGAAAAATATGTCTTAAACAAAGATACTACCTCTGGCCATGAAATGCATGAAAAAGACAGACTCATTATTCAGGCAAAGAGCACCCTATCCTTGCCCTGTTGTTATATTCCTCCCTAGGAATCAGCTAGATGGCATTTTGGGCTAGATGGCATTTTGGCCTGGCCCAGTGTGGCCATACCTATGGTGAGACATGGTTTTGGGGATGGGGACAGTGCTGATCTTGTAGGTGAAATACCGCTCCCTGGCTCTGCCTCACACTTCTTTCCATCCTACCAGATGCAAAACTTCTCACTTGTCTTTTTCCCTGCTCCTGCATTTGCAACATCAGCATGTCTCCAATTCACTGACCCTGTATGCAAGAAGCATCTCATTAGTGCAATCTTTAATTATGCCAGCACACGGGGTCCTGGGCAGAGGAGGGACTTTGTAATTGTTTCTGTGGCTGATATACCATCTAGCAAGATCCTCCCCCAGAAGGGCCCTCATTGAGGGTACGTACCTTACTGCAGCTCAGCATGGCACTTCCACGAGTCCCAGAACTGCTTCTGCCCTCATCCCATAACACCATGAGGACTTTTCCTTCCTCAGTGTACAAGATGCATTGCTGCTGATGTGTCATGACTTGGCATGATGCTGGCATGCAGGTGAAGGGTCTGGTAATGGACCAAAATATAAAGTTCTTGGACTTGGTGGAGCTCTCTGAGCTCCCCTAAGAACCCTGCCGCTTTCCCATTCATTCAAGATCCTCAAATTCTCCATCTGCAAACAGGACAGATTTCATCTTACCTTCCTTGAAAAGCAGAGGAAGACATCCCTCAGCAGGCGTAAATTGTGAACTGCTTAATTGGGACCTTCTGTGCTTGCTATTGTCCCAAGCAGGACAATATTCATCTTGGCAGCCCTAAGGGGAAAGGCTCCCTACCCCATTAGCTCTCCATTGAGCCATCCAGCCTTCCAGGCAAGGCTATTTTATTTGGAAAACATGACAGCTTGCGGCAAATAGTATTTACAATTTAACTTTTTGTTGTTGTTGCTCCAGCTGATGTGAAAATCCTTGGCTTTACAAAGCAGGTTTTAATGAATTCTATTAAAAAGGTAAATATAGCAACTCCTTTTTGGAATTTCATCCTTTTCCCGATTTTAACTGATTTTTAACTGATTATTTCTTAGAGGTAACACTTTTCATGCAATGGCAAAGTATCAGCAGTAATTACATTAAATATGTGTGTGGGGAAGGAGTTGCTGATTTTCTTTTCTAGTTTTTTTTTTGAGGTCTATAAACCAGAAATTAAACAAAACTTACTTTATATCTGTAGACAAGTGTGTGTGTGTTTATATATTTCTCTCATACTTGCCAGGTTTGCCCTTTTTTCTTCTTTCAAAGCACTATAAGCAATAACACCATGGATGATAGGACCTTTTCTGTTTATTCTTGTTTTCTTTCCAATAATGAATAAGCTCGAAGGGCATTATTTTAACTAGGCTCTTGTAATCCTTTAACGGGGCTTGTTGAAAATAAGACCCAGCACTGCCAGACACCATGAAGCAAAAAGCTGCTTAGTGCCAAACTCCTTGGCACTGGAGAAGCTTGGCTGATTTTTCTCCCTGTTATCTGTTTGAATAGGCTCCTGTCCGGGTCTCAAAGAGGGTCAGAGTTCAAGAAATACCCAAAATCTGGTTCCTGTCCTGAAAGAGTGACCAGGACACCAATGCTTGGTGTGTCACTTGGTTTAAAACACTGTCTCCAGGTATGACATGTGCAGGGTTGGCAGCTTTCAGTGTTTTACTAAGAATCTGCAAGGTCTGTAAAATACGATGTGGCAATCCCAGCTTCTGCTGAAAAATAAAAAAAAAAAAAAAAAAAAGGAGAGCCTTGATGATCACAGAGAAACACGTGAAAGAAAGAATTTTAAAACCTCTGACAGTAGAAAGCACCTTGAAAAACCTCAGACTTGCTACGAAAGATTTTTTTTAAGGGAATATCTTTATTGTTTTGTGGTAGTAGCGTTTGTCAACACTCAAACACTCAGTCCTAAACTCAGAATCTGCAGCTCAGCAGTTCCCTATTCAGTTCTTCGCTCTGCAGTCTCGGGCACGTCAGTTCACCTTCATGTTTCTGTTCCCCATCTCTACTCTCTGCCTGTGCCTACCAGCACTACAGGCACATCCCTACCCTGCCGGGACATGTTAGCATTGGCTAGGGATCATTCCCGACAAGCCAGGTGGATGTGGCCATCCTGTCAGTGGATGAGACAGACTGAGCATAGGGATGGGAACAAGGAAGTGCCATAGACCACACAGCCTGAAAACGGTCCCTGCCCAACTTTATTGGCTAGTACAGCAGTAGTCCATGCTTTATGGAGTAAGGAGTATCTTTTCTTCAGATGAACTAAAAAGAAACGGAAGGGTTCTTGTCCCGTTAGGTGATGCTGTTAGTGACAGTCCCCAAGACACTATAGGGGAGTGGATGGGTGGAATCTCAGTTGGCTTTTCAGTGAGATGTGATGGAAAGGTACATAGGGCATAGGATGAAATGCGCAGAATGGAATGCATCTTTTGCTGGCATTCCAGTTAAAATAGATGAAGGAGAATTTTGTTTTTTCCTGAACTTTCCCCTCACAGAGGTACCTGGAAGTAAACTGCTCTGTCTCACTGCTTCAGACATCCTCATTCCCTTTGCTGGTCCTCAACCCTTCTCAGCACTTCTACCTCTCTCTCAGAACCTCCTGCTCTTCACTACCTTGGATCAACCTCAACTGACCTGGCTATATGACTTGTTGTTAGGCAGGCCACCTACTCCCACATTTCCTTCCTTCAGCCACCTCACTCTTTCTCATCTGCTAAGAAGACTCCATCCTGCAGGTCCAATGTTGCCCAAACCCTACTTCTTACTTTTCTTTAGTTCAAGCCATCTGTCTGTTGTCTTCTACTTTTCTGTGTAAGTGTGAATTGTAAACCAACAAAGTGCACTGCATTAGGAGATTTTTCCTTGGCAGGTATGTGTAGAAGAGAGAAACACTGCTCTTG
>VZSV01000002.1:18579793-18591076 GCA_013398735.1 Nothocercus julius
TATCCAGGTACCACTGCATACAGAATGTCTACCATTTTTCTCTTTTTTTTTAATTTCTCTTTTTTTTTTTCTTTCACTGTTTTTCTCTCTTTTTCTCACTTTTTCTTTTAATACTTCACACAATGATGCCTTTAATATGGTGCTGCCATGAAGTCATTACCCTGGACATCAACTACACGCCTGTGGACCCAGTTTTGCCCGATTATCACATCATAAAATGGAGAGTTACTCCTGAACAGAGATTGGCTGCCACTTCCTAAAGCACACAGGCATTGGGGGCAGATAAAAGACTGCCCGTCATGGTTCACACACAACTATGCTTTGCTTCAGAGAAGGAGAAAGAAGGCATGCTGCTGGAGCACTCCCCTGGTGAAGGCATGCACGATGCAAGTGAGTTTCTTCATTTTTTGGTGATTTTTGCTTGCAACGCTGTTCTTCGTGCGCTGGCAATGCAGCGGCTGTATTGGCTGGAGTCCTTGGGGTTGGAGGTTCCCAAGACATTGGAGTTAAATCCAAGGTCGTGCTGACTTAGAGCTATTCCCCAATATGATGGGCTCACACAACATGACTGGTTAGTGCAGGCTACTGAGTCCTGTACTAAACCACTACCCTAATCCAGAAATTATTAGGAAATATAGAGGCACGCAAGATCCTTCTGTCTGGATCTAACATAGGTAACTATTGAACCATGCTTCTTTGCATGCTATCCATCTTGTAGCATTCTGATGATGATGAACTGTGGAGAAATTGCTCAGTCCTTCTGGTTTTCCCAAGAGAATAGTTGGAAGGTCCTAAATTAGAATAAGATAGAGAGACTCCTTATGTTTGGTGCTGTCCACACACAGAAAAATAGATCTGATATGAATAGCTTACAGTATGCTCAGTAGGAACACAGCTGTTGGAATATTACACTTTGCCTCTTCTGACCCTTTTTCCTTCAAAATTCCCCTTATTGTGCTTAGGGTGGGAGCCTCATAGAAAATCAGATTATACCTGAGCTATAGTGGGAAGATTTTTTTTTTTTTTTTGCCTTCACTGATACCTATATGGCCTCTGAATCAAAGCATGCATAGCTTTCATCCAAAGCATCCTAATGAGAGATGCCCTGAGTTGTCATTCTGACCAGTTCTTCCACATGAATAAGACTTTTGGTCTATGGTAAGACCCTGGCCTCGCAAATCCCTCCCCATTGGAGGACTCTGAGGTTTAGGTCAAAGTGTGCATATGGTGGTGTGCTCAAGTGGAGTGTGGATTAGGGAAAGGACTCAGATCTGCATTCCACTCTCAGTGCAGATCAACTCTCTGGGCCTCTTCACCTGGCTGAGCTGGTCATCCAGGGTCCTTTTTGACTCAGAAAGAGAGCAGAATTCTTACGACAATTCACCCCATTCCTTTGCAGAGTGTATATCATAGAATCACAGAATGGTTAAGGTTCGAAGGGACCTCTAGAGATCATCCAGTCCAACCCCCCTGCTCAAGCAGGGACACCTAGAGCACGGGGCACAGGGTCGCATCAAGGCAAGTTTTGAAGATCTCCAAAGGAGGAGACTCCATGACCTCTCTGGGCAGCCTGTTCCAGGGCTCTGTCACCCTCACAGGGAAGAAGTTCTTCCTCACGTGGAGATGGAACTTCCTGTGTTTCAGCTTGTACCCACTACCCCTTGTCCTGTCACTGGCCACCACCGCGAAGAGTTTGGCTCCATCTTCTTTACATTCTCTCCTTGTGTATTTGTACATATTGATCAGATCTCTTCCCAGTCTTCTCTTCTCCAGGCTAAACAGGCCCAGCTCACTTACTTAGTCTTTCCTCACACGATGGATGCTGCAGTCCCTTAATCGTCTTCGTTGCTCTATGCTGGACCCTCTCTAGAAGCTCCATGTCCCTCTTGTACTGGGGAGCCCAGAACTGCACACCATAGGCCAGGTGTGACGTCACCAGGGCTGAGTAGAGGGGGAAGATCCTCTCCCTCGACCTGCTGGCAACACTCCTCCTAATGCAGGCCACAATCCCAATGGCCTAACTGTGAAATAGCTGTAACATTCCTGACTTACACCCAGCTTCTGGTTCTGACTGTCCACAGTGTGTGGGTATTAGTTCATCCCCAGGTATTTCTTTGACCTCGGTTCCAAAGTGAGGAAGATGATGATAATACTTCCTGTGTTTGTGATGCCTACTCAGGCTGCTCTTGATCTCAAACAGGGACTGTCTTTCATGATACAGATCCTATCACAACAGGACTTGGAAACAGTGACAAAGAAGAATGAAAACACTTTCTCCTGATATCTTATGAGGCATTTAAGACTAAGGATCAAGAAACAGGTATTTTAGCATGAAATGCATATTCTGATACTCTTGTTTTCATTGCTCATCTGTGTCACTGCTGCATAGAAATTGTCAACATACTGGCCTGAGACAATAATTCCGTTATGGAAATTCAGCAAATGAGCTGCAGTGCTGACTCTGAAGATGTCAGGGCTCTGCTAGAGGACAAACTCCCTGCCCTCCAGCCTACGTCTGAAACCTCTCCCTTTCTATGTGAGCTGGTGGGCTCCTGCTTTGGCATCCAGCCCAGGACAATCGCTGCTACATTCCTGGATGTACCACTGAATTGCAAATGGCAGAGCTCTGCTAGGATCCATCTCATTGAGTTTCAGACACGTCCAGGTGGGATAGGAGGTAGAATAGCCTCATTTAACAGTACATGACATCCCAGATGGCTCTTCCTGGGGACAAGTCATGTTATATGCCTCATGACAACTCTTTAAAGACAAGACGAATGTTATTCTGGTTTTGTCCAGTCTCTCTTCATTGACCATAAGGTGTTTAACATTGCAGAAGGCCAACACAGGGCAGGTGAATCCCACACCAGCTTGAGAGATCTGCCCTGACACTTGTAGACATGACACAAGAAAGCCCTAGATTTCTTGCATCTGGCTGATTTTGAAGGGTTCATCACTGGATAAAGGACAATCCAATGCTCCAGCTGGACTAACAGAGCAAGGACCAGAGCTACTGGCCTCTGCAGGAGACAGTCCAATTCAGGCCCTAGCAGAGCTGCACTGATTTGCCCTGCGGAAGAATTTGCTTTCCACCTCTGCTTATGGAGGCAGTCTCAAGAGCCCTGAATTCAGGAGACATGCACATCTCATCTAGCCACGCTCCTTTTCTCTAAAGCCATTAAAACAGACCTGCTCCACTCTGAGGTGAGGAAGGTTCTCACTTCTCCAGGTGAGTCAAGCTTGTAGAATGAGACCCCCAAAGGAAAGAAAAAGGAACAAAGTCTGGTTCTGGGTGCCACAGTCTGTTGAAACTCCTGTTGAAAGTCCTATAGCCCCACCCAGTTCCAACCATTCTTCTATATCCTTAGGGCTGCATGTTTTTCCATAGACTATTCAATTTATTATTTGCCAGTTCCAAGTATAGCAAATTCACAGAGTGAGAAAAATCTCATTTTGAGTTGGTTTTGGCTTCTCTCTTGCAGTTGGACTTGTTTGGAACAAGGCCTTTGTATTTTATTGCAGCAAATGCCCACAGGTTATTATTTCAGAGAGCCATTAGGGAAAGGAGTCCAAGTAGAGGGGGCCAGTGGGCAGAAAGGGGCCAGGAGAGAACGCGCAAAGCTCCTGAAATGCATCATTTTTCACCTTGCCATAAAACAAATGATGGGGAGAACCTGAGCTAATAAACACCCATTGAGAAAAGAGCTTTTTTTTTCCTTTGGCTGTGACTGTTGTTTTTTTTTCATCCTTTTAAAAACACATATAAATCATAGAAAGAAATATATTTCTATTCCCACTTATAAAGAAATGCTTTGGGACAACTTGTTCTAAAAAAATGTGACTTTTTAGAAGATTGTTCAATAGACATGACAAACTGGTTTGCTCCATCCTACAAAAGGGAAACTGTGGCTCAGGGCATAGATAGGTCTGGTTATAATAATACAGCCCATATGAGATGGAGCTGACAGACTAACTCATATTTACAACTTAATTCATACTTTTCACCATCACAATCAGTATAACTTTTCATCAGTTCACCTTTCCTTCTCTCTGAAGGTGTTAATTCATTGGGGAAGAGGGTAGGAAAATGCTGCAGAACATTCACATCAGGTAACACTTCTTAGAAACCACCAAGCTCTTGATTAGTATTGACTGGACCCTTTACACAGGCACTATTATAGGTCTAAAAGATTTTTATTTGAAAATGAAATTTGGGGTCTTCATTTTTCAATCATTTCGGTTATTTTAACCAATAAGCTGATCAATCAAGCACCTTTTCTATCTGTAAGATCTTTTTTTCTCTTAGCACAACATGTCTCCAACTCACTCGATTGTCTGTCTGTTTTCAATTCATCATTAGGAGTCAAGAAAGCAGCACCTTTCAGCCATCCTTTCTTGCTGGTTTGAAGGTGCCATTAGGCACAAACATAATGTTATTAAACACATTAAAACACAAAATGAAAGTTTTGCCAGCTATGCTTTTAATAGATAGAAAGCGGGACTTGTCTTCAAAGTCAGAAATAACTACCTGGTAAGAAGTAATAATAATAATCATCATCATCCCAATCTATCATAACATAAGACCCAGAAGAATAGGTCAGAGTCAGAAGTCTAACTTTACACGTCTAAAATTAGATGAGGAGGATACCATACTGCTTAGTCATGCTCAGGTCATTACTTTTTATAGAGTGGATATTATGGATGAATTTCACTCAGAAATGGGACACTGCATCCATTGTTTTGTCAGCTCTCATAAATCCCATTAATCAAATAGAGGTTGGAGGTGATCTAATCAATCACTTTATTTGGACAAAAATATTTGTCATTATAAAGCATGCGGTTTTTCTGGATGACTATAATTTACAATTTAGAAAGATCAAAAATTTATACAGAGCTTTTTTCTAATAGAAAATAATAATCTATTGTCAACAAAAATATATTTTTTTTCACTTTTAAATAGCAAAAAGGGGGAAAACCATATCCATCTCAACACATTGCTTTTTATCCCTTATGCTAAAAGAAAATAACAAAGGAAAGCCAACACTGGTCTTCTGCCACTGTGCTAAGAGAGTGGTTTCCTGGAAAGAAAAATGTTTGGGATTTTTTCTATTAAAAATATAAAATGAATAATTCAGGAAAAAAAAAAAAAAAAAAAAGGAAGAAGAAGATAATTTCTCTCAATGTTTATCATTAAAAAATACCAACTTTGATCTACTGAGTTCCACATTAATTTCAAACAATCAGCCAGAAAACTTGAGCAAACCTGTCCAACCCATACTATCCTGATGGACAGAGTTGTCAGATATTGTAATAGCATATAGTGTCTTAAACAGCATAAATGAAAAACAGCTCCACACGGACACAGGAAAGTGTGTGTCCCTCCTTGTTCCAGCTTTAACTCAGTTGTGAGAGACCGTGATCTCCTGGAGCTCTGCCCCAAACATGGCAACAGAGAAGGTGGGATTCATACGATGAGTTGTGGGTTTCATCTCAACCAGTAGCAATCATATAAACAAGGTCGGATGAATCATGCCCTAAAAATTCCTATTTCCCCCAACCAACTGTAAAGGGAGCCCCATGTGAAGTTTTTCATAGCGTTGGCGGAGATGAATGGGAGTCCTGGGGGTGAGTAACGTGCAAAAAAATAACCATATGGTTGCATACAACATACCGAGAACAGATGGATCAGAGAGAGATTTACAGAAGTAATAATATGATCCCAAAGCTATAATGAAGTAATATTATCCCCAGTTTGCAGATGAGGAAATTTAAGCATAAAGATGCACACAGTCCAGTCCAATTTCTGATGAAGCCAAATTATTTGTCTGTCATTATCTATGATGAGGAAAATCTAGGAATACAACACAGAGTTTTTGAGTCCTGTCCTGATATAGGGAATCCCAGTCACACACTGCAGTGTTTTACACAGAAGATGGGTGCTATATGGCTGCCCAACCTCTTGCATCACAGTAAAACAGCTTAGCACCCCCTTCAAACTCTTGTTTAGCTGCAGCTCTGGGATGACTTTTGGTTGTCTCGTGTCTTCTTGCCTGTGGGTCTGGCTTAATTCTATGGGGAGATCCCAAAGAGGAAGAGAGAAAGGGTCAAAGGGGCTTCTGCTAAGTGTCACATTGGGAATACCTTGTTTTGTACCTTTGTTTGCTTCCCTGCAGTACATTTTCCAAAGATACAGACAGTTGACCATGTCATGGAAGATGGTCCAATCCTTCACAGAAGTACTGCAATTCATGTGAACATGCCCTGTTGAGTGTGTTGCATTGTGTTCTCAGGCAACAGACTCCTAGTCCCAAGGATCTCCAGAAAAGATAATACTTTGCTGCAACTGGCAGGTGCTCCTGTTCACTTCCTTTCCCAAACATGATGTGAGAATTTGCAAGACTGGGCAGTTATCTTCAGATTACCATACAGAGCACAGGGAATCCTCTCAGGGAGTATCGTGCAAGATGCTGAATACTTAGGTAAGCCCTAGAGAGCAAACCAATATCAAAAGCAAGGCCACAGTGTCAAGCTGCAGATCCCCAGGTAGCTCGCAGCTGATGAGCTGCACAGAGGGCTCTCCCGTCAACACAGCATTTAATACAACACAGGGAAGCTCATTGAGGCCATGGCTCGAAAATAATTGGATGGGTTAATTGTGCACTGGCTCATTTAATGTGCTTTGTGGCCTTTTGCAGACAGTGGAGAAGCGGATCAAAGCCCAGGAGGTAGAACAAGCTCTGAGCGGCAGGTCCTTGCTGATCCCACCATAACATGACACATGGAGTGCCTCCAATGAGGAAACACCTAATCTGGGTTTGCCCTTGCACTGTTGGGTGATCTGGCCATGGAGGACGCAGCAGGAACAACAGGAACCACAAACCTAGGCCTCTTGGCCTTTTTTGCCCAAGCTGAGCTGTCAAATCAATCTTGCTCCATCACTGCTTGAGCCAGCTGATGTTAACTGCAGTCCTTGTGCCTGCAGTGTAGACACACTCTGTACACGGGTGTGGGTTGATATTACACTGAGCCTGGTGCAAACTGCAGGCTGCTGTGGATAGAAATGGCTCTCCTCTTCCTTCCCCAGCTACATGGTTTTGACACTCTCATGGTAATTGGGCAGCCACATGGTAAATCAGAATAACTGGCTGCTCACATGGAAAACTGAGGAGGTTCAGCTCGGATCAGCTCATCGATCCCACTCACCTCGTGGCTGTGCAATTAGGAGATCCAGCACAAGGCAGCAGGAGAGAACATGTGGCTGGGGATGCAGGGAGGATGGAGCAAGCCATTCCCTCCATCAGGAGCCTGCAGTCACACCGAATTAGGTGCGACATGAAACCTCCAGTTTCACCATGGTTTAAATGCTCTAAGCCTGTGTTGATAAGGCTTCCCCCTCCTCCCTTAATTCCTGCCAGCACTAACACTTAGGTGGCTTCATGATGCACTGAATCAGATTCTTGACGTGGACAAAAGCTACTCATTTTTTCCCTGGCTCAGGTCGCAGCCAGGTCAGTTCCCTCATCTGGTTTCCCTCACAACCCAGTGACTGTTAACAGGGACAGGTGCACAAAGTTGGGAGCTGGAGAGGCAGGGAAAGACCCCCTAATTTACAGGCAGCACAGACTGGACTGACTTAATACCCTTGCCAAACAGTGCCCCAAGACAACGAGCCAGCTGGGTCACAGGGACGGGCAGATAGGGGTTAGAGAAGGCCAGTTTGGGGCAGAGACTGGAAGAACACACCAACAGCTTAAATACAGCCAAAAGGTTTTGCAGCTCCTAGTATGTCAAAGAAGAGATCTGAAGGGTTCAAATGGGGAAGGGAGGTGGATTTGTGGGAGGGAGGACGCAGAGAAGGGAATAGACAGGATTGAATCCTTCCATAATTTAGGTATGATGTGATCCATGCTTCCCTCTACGCCTTTTAAGTCTCTTGGCTGACTTCAGACCTACTTACTTTCTTCATCCCTCCAGGGCTTTACTGTATATATCTGCTGAAGGGCAGGTGTAGCACGGGACCTCTGGTGCCATGTGTCAAGGTGGTACCACCTTCCAATGAGCCTTTCTCCAACGCTGCCTCTATTGACACAGACTATCTTAGGAGTGGACTCCCCTTGACTTAAGCACAGTGTCATTAATTAGGTTTTGCTTTTTTTCTTTTCTGGTCACTCACACAAAATATAATGATATTCTCATATGTTACCTCCAACGTTATTATGGGCTTCTCAATGGATTCCATATTGTGCCCTCAGTTATAACATTAAACCAGCCAGCTCTAAACCTCAGGATGATTGAAACATTCTGGTTCAGTTGCGTGTTCCAACTCGTAACAAGCCAAGTTGCTTTAAATACATCAAAATTCATGGATTGCATAAAGAATGCAGGTCAAACCCAGACACAGATCTGTGGCTGATAGGAGTGGCATCCAGACTATGTCACTGGGGGAGACTGTACCCCTTCTGGCTTTGCAAATTCAAAATAAAATAAAACGACGTGAGAGGACAGATCCTGCTCCATACTATAGACATACATATTTAGTCTAGTGACCAGGAAGAACCGGGACATGTACGTCTTGCAATTCCATTCTCGATGGAGTACAAAGAGACTGTGGCCTTCAAGGTGATGTAGTTGAAAACCTCAGAACCAGCAATATCTGAAGAAAAGGAGCAAATGGGCCTGCAAGGTTGCGGGTGTCCATGAAGCAGCAGAATTGGGTGCTCCTGGCAGATTCATGGCTTTTCTTTCCCAGTTTTCTAAAAAGCATGCCCATGAGAAACACTGTCTAATGCAGACTTGAACGTACAAATTTAAGGCTGATGAAACTAGAGATTAGAGAGTAGGATTATGAGAGCACAGGACACATTTTCTGAAACTTGGCATTGAAATACACCCATTTTTGTTAAAAGAAAGCCCTAATTAACCAGTATAATGAAAAAAAAAAAATTTCTTCATTTCTGAACTTGCCAACTTTGGATGAATGACTTAAACACCTCTGAAAAGAGTGCTCAAAACTAACTGCCACCCAATTTTGGGAAAATTTTTGTGCTTTTTTTTTTAAAACTCTTTTACCATAAATGTTCTGAGAATCCAGTTGTAATTTCAGGTCACATCTTTGACTCTCAGGAGAAAAGGAACAAAATGAGACATTAGGAACAGTTGTGTTTTAGTTATGCAGAAATAACCAATGTGTTTTCATGTCCTGTTGAGGTCTCTGTCACTCTTTTTGAGGCTTACTCTACTGCAGTGTTTATTCCGATCAAGCTGAGTGTATACAGTCCTTCGCAGCTTTGCTGGATTCGTTCAAGGCATCAGAAGTGTGCTTTTTTTTTTTTTTTTTGCCAGTGTAAACAATAGTAATTTGATAGTTTTAATATTTCAGTAAACCCATAGATTTTTATTTTTTAATAACAGAGAGAAATTTAAAAGTGAGTGTAAATGTATATTGTGCTTGCAATAATAGTTAGGAATTAGTCTGAGTGTATTACATCATCCCTAAATATTAATTTTTCAGAATTCCGTGCTCCCTTGTAACTTTGAGGCCAAGTCTTTGAAAGGCCGAGCACAGTGAACTTCGATTAGACCTGCATCCCTTGAGGAATGTTTGCAACATGCTACCCTTTTCACGGAGACACTGAGCTCCTTCACTTCAGTTCAAAGGCAAAGTCTGTAATATTTAGATGCTCTGGTCTGAGCATCTCACCTAAGACCTAAGTATAGGATTGTGGATATCTCCTTTTCTGTAATTGCTGGAGAGCGCCATGACTAGAGGACAATTCTTCCCTCTGCAGGCCAGGCTGAAATGCCCTCTGCAGCTGCCCATCTTCATCCACTGGCTATAGAATAACCCTACGGCAACCTCAGAGAGGTGCTCAATTAAGTGTCTACAATAAGTGTCTACAATAAGGTGGTAGGAACCCAGGTCCTAAGGCCTGTCCGTGCATTTGCAACGCCCAGGATCATTCCCATTTGCACAGAACCCATCCCAGTGGGACCCTTCAGGCTTGCCTGACGCCTTTGCAGTATCGCAGAAGGTCTCAACGCTTTTATAGAGCGCAAATTAATATCTCTGGGGATGGAGGTCTCAGAAAGTGATGCTGAAGTGCCATCTGCCATGCATTTCACCTTTTCCCCTTTTTCACCTCTGATTCCGTATTCTTTTTCTTTGGCCTCCAATCTCCCCAATCCCGCCCAGCTGCAGCCCATGAAGCGATGGAAGAGAGCTGGTGTGGAAATTATTTTCCCATGTACCTGGAGACTAGCATAATTTCATATTAGAAGCTAAAATTAAAATCCTATTACAATAAAAGTAACCGGAATCCCGGGGGGACAACATACCAAACATTAGCCGAAAACACCTTCCTGAGCATGCAAAGGAAATCATGAGGGAGAATGGCATCTGTTATTAACATCTGAGTGCAAATTCCTTCCACCTGTCGCGGGCAGAAAGTCAAAAACCCTTCATTTTTCTGCCGAGCACTTGAGCTGCCTGTCTAGAGGACACTGTAAATTTCATTAAGTGGCTTTCCACCGCGGCCTGCGTGGATGTTGTTTCAGGCCCTCCCTGCAGCCAGCGCTGAGGAGGCACCTGGGGATGTTGGTTTGACTGACGAGCTTGGGTTTCCCAGCTAGAGCTGAAGATGATGGAATGCTTTCATTTCCTGAGAAGTAACCGCAATGATTCGTATTTGTATAGATGCATCGAACCGGGCAAGAAAACCACTTATCAGGGCAATAGCAGCTGCTATAGGGAGGGAAAAGCTAGACGCAAAGAAAGATGAGCATGGTCTTTAGGTAGCACCAGCAAGCCAAGAAAAAATAAAAATAATAATAAACCATAATACTGAGAGTAGCAGAGCTGGAAATAGATCTTGCATCTCCGAAAACACTTCCTAAGGCAAGTCCAATTCTCTCAGCTTTCCATCCCATGTGGTCCTGTGAGATGAACCTTACAACCTGGGTCCTGTGCAGTTGCCCTGTGTCTTCAAACAGTTTCTTTCAGGCACTGTGTCCTCTTCATTGGGTACAGTCTGCTTTCTATTAAATTCAAAAAATTCTTAGGGCAGGGATCTCTTATGAAGATATACACCATCCAGTGGGGCCATTTCAGGTTGGGAGCTCCGACTCCTGTACCGTATGAAAAATACCCTGCTTTTGCCAGAGGGGAGAGGAGAGGGAGGCTTCAGGAACAAATCCAGAAATGGGACAGTTAATTAGTGATAGAAATGGCATCAATGATGCCTTTGGTTTAAGGCAACGATTTCAAACTCAGCCGCATCCCTGCAT
>VZSV01000002.1:18591301-18612972 GCA_013398735.1 Nothocercus julius
GGTAGCTTCTGCTGGTCTGCAGCAAAATCTGCTGGCCTGCACCTCCACACAGTTTCTCCATGCGGTATTAAAGGCAAAGACTCCATTTTCAGTCTGGCTGTGACATTGCTGTATACGCCACACAACTTACTGCACTTCCCCGTGCCTCAGTTTCCCCATTTCAAAGGAATCAAATCATATTCCCCTCCTCTGAAAAGAAAAACAATGTGACATTTATGGGACGTGCTATATAGAAACCATGCATTGTTATTAAATCTCACCCTTAGTCAGCAAATCACTTAAACATGTGCTTGAGATTTAGCATATGCTTCAATCGCATTGGGGCTGAAATGCCTGATTAAGTGTTGTGCTGAAGAGAGAGGGATTGAGGAACAGTGGTAACGGCTCCTCAGTCATCTATTGCACTTAATTTTTTTTACATTAGCAAAGTGCAACCTATAGCAAAGCCGCATTTCACTCTGGAGATGCTCCACAGGGGGGAACTTTGCACAGAAATGCTCACCAAATGCAACCAAGTCCTGAAATCCCAGCTGTTACCCTCAGCAGAGTTTATCATTAAGGTCAGGGGAGCTGGAACACCTCCTGGGGGAGGAAAACCAAGAGGCAAGCGGCAGCAACAAGAAATCTGAGCCAAGAAGTGAGTTTTGCTCTTGGTATCTACACCCTACCACTCACTTGAACCCAAGAGTGGTTGTGTTGGGTCAGAGCAAAGATCCGTTTGGGCTATTATTCCTTACCCACCCGTGGTTGCCTGCCTGTAAGAAGAGGACAAGCCTGGAGGCATCCATGTTTGCTCAGTGATTCAGTGACTCCAGTGGCTCATGGACATCTCTTTGGTAGCAATTTGGCATTTCAAAGAAGCGTCTGCGCTGAGGTCTTTGGAGGAAGTCCTCTCCCTCCATCAATCACAGGAAGAGCACAGGATGATCAGTCACCTTAGAACTGGTCTCAGAATTATAGGAGTGCCCAAATTAACTTAATTTCAAAACAGACAAATGCCCAGACTTGACTATTTTACTCCTGAAATGTCAGTTATGTTGTCCTGAAGTCAAAGTTCCTTCTCTGCAGCCTGAATAAATGGAGTAACAAATCAGATTCTCACTTAGCAACTGTAATTTGGGAACTGCATTTTTAAGGGAAGTCAAATATTTTTGAAAAACTTAAGAATTTGAGAATGTAGTGATTCACAGAATTTGCAAAACTTCACAGCTGGACAGCATACACATCCATTGATTATAATGTCTTTACAAATCTCTGTTGTTCCTAATGATTATTTCTAGAATGGTCTGTACTGGGAATCTATCCCTTGTGGACTTTTCTTCAAACAATATACTGCTTTAATTTGTATTTTGTAGGAATACATGAAAATAATATGTCCTTGCATTTATACAGGGATGGAGGCCCACTGAACAAAGTGTCTGAGCTCTCCACAATCTTCCAGGCATTTACTGCTCTGGAAAAGAGGGCAACTCAGTCTCCAGCTCCTGTGTCAAAGACTGTTCATATATTGCACATCATTAACACCATGCACAGAGTCCTTGAGACAAAGCAGGGATTCCCTTGTTCCTGGGAAGCACTCCCAGATTAGAGATTTTCAGCTCTTGACATACAGGTGGAAAAGGCTTAAGAAATACATCCACTCACACATTCCAGCTGAGACAGGGAAGGTTGACTTCCCATTCTGAGTTGCATGGAGGATATACAGTTTGTTCTTTCTCGACTGAAACACTTTCATTGTAGATGTCAATATGGAAACGATCCATTTCCGTAAGAAAAAAAAAAAAAAAAAAAAATTACCATGAAATGCAGCAGAATGGACAGATTTCATCTATCTGCCTAAATACTGAAGAATCCCTGCTCTCCATCCCATTCTGCAATATCAGATACCCACGCCCCCAAAAAAAAATAAATAAAAGCAATCAGATGCTCCCCAATGAAGTCAGCAGGGCTCCCGCGTATCCTGAATGTCCTTCCTGGCCTGGACCAGAAAAGAGGTCTCTCCTGGGGAAGAGTCTGCTTCCAAAGCATGCAATGAACAGGACTTTTCTCTGCAAACATCCTTGCTGGCCTTTGATGAAGAGACAGTCCAGAGCCTTCAGGAAGGAAAACAGCTACAAGCTTCAAGCAAACCCAGGCAAAGAGCCCGGCCATCGCATCATGCCACACCTTCAGAAATGCTGGGGAAGCCAGGAGACTGCGGTGGGAAACAGTTCCATCCTTAGAAGAAACCTCTGCCATCAATCAGCAAGGCTTGCTGGATCACGCAGCAGGCAGAAGCTCAGGCCAGACATCCAGGTCTTCTCCCCTCCCTTGAATTCATGGTTTTCCACCTGACTTGCCGCTGTAAAGGTCATTCCTGTTTTTTCTCAGTATGACTTTGTTTCCGTTTTCTTCCCTTTCCTTCCTACATGTTGGCTTGGGATGATGCACTCTGCGGTCGGGACTGCACACTCGGTCTTGCGAAGAACTGGAGGCCGTTTACATGAAAGGTTCACGGGACTGGCTCAGAAACTCACTGACTCGGAAAAAAAACGAGGAGGCTTCCAAACAGCTGTGGGAATTTCCCACCCATCGTTACAGAGAGTAAACTCACATACCATGCTCAGGCCTGTAAAACATCCGCTAGAAGGAACTCTGTCCAAGCAACTGCAATGCAGAAGTTCGTGACTTTGGACCAAGCAGAACTGACCTACTTGTGTTTCCATAATCTCTCCAATCGTATTGGACCTTCTGGGACCATGGCGGTTTTGAATGTGCAGAACAGAGCACCTCTTTACCCATGAGCAAGTCACATGGGATGTACGGAGCACAGCATGCAGGACAGTCAAGGAAGGGACTTGATGTGGAAGGAGCAGGATTGGGAGGTTGAATTTGCAAAGGGCAAAGATGAATTAAGATGAGAACCCCTCCTAAGCAAGACGGATGGCCATGCTGAAAGACAAAGCGCTGTGAAATAAACCTGAACACAGTCACTTACTCAAATTCACAGAAGCACCCAGTCATAGCCACCTTACTCTGCCACTTTGGACATCTGAGTGTGGCCTCTGTGGAATTTAGTGCTGTATTTAATGGGTCATGAGCGCTGAGAGCTCCTTGCTACCACCATTGAAATCCATGCAAATCTCTCGACTAACTTCAACAGCTATTGGCTCTGCTTCCAGTTCCAGGATTTTAAGTGTAAGTAATGAGCAATGTTAGGCCGGTTCCAAGTACTCCGTGTTCCTTCCATGGGCTGGGGAAAGATTATAAAATGTCTTTCTAACCTGGCAATAAACAACTTGAGCCAAGTTGCAGATTTCATATTCCCAAATAAGTTGTCTTTAAAAGCAATTGTGTGAGAACAGGAAGGGGGAAGCACAGGAGCTTCCAGCAATGCATTTTTACCCTAGCCTGACCTCCAGGATGGAGACAAGACAGGTCACTAGTCTTGCTGCTCTAGCACCGCGATACAGAGCTTGTCTCTATTTTCTGATTAAACTTATTAGTAGGTTTGATAATCAAACATATTAGTAGGTTTGACTGATAAACAGACGTACGTGCAGATCAAGCACTTATCTGAGGCTCCCAGACTGCTTTAAATCCCAAGGCTGTTACTTCCTGCATCTACTGACAGCACAGGACCCTTAAAGGAGTGATGGCTGCACAGATTTGCAGAAGTTTGAATGGACTCCCTATGCCTTAGTGGAATAGGATGAGGAGTGGGGTCTGAACATCACCCAAGGGATTCTGCAAGAGGCAGGCATGGAAATGGAGAGCTGAGGTCCTGGAAAACATCTGAGTTTGACAAGCGAGAATGGTCTCTCGGTGCCAGTCTCTCCGCGAGTCTCCCCAGGGAGACAAGAGAACAAGAGAACATAAAATGACAACACATGTGTTTTGGTTAAGTTCCTAAGACCAAATGGGAGGAATCCTGGCTACCTATCAGCCTTAAAAGACATTTGAGCAGTACCATAAAGGCATCCTTTCCTCCAAGAATCTCAGTGCAAGGAGAACATCTAGTGTCCAAGGAGAAATCCTACTTCTATACGATAACTCCCAAGAGCCTATTGCAGTAACTCTCATCTCTTCCACAGCTGCCTCTTCACAAAACCCAGCAGAATGACTGAACAGTCAAAGCTAGCTCACAAGGAGCAGTGAGCAATATGAAAAGGAGTGCTAGCAGATGCCTTGATCGCACACAGAAACACAAGAGCTTCACAGAGGCTCTTCAGCACTCAGTTCACAAGGCATCTTTTCACACACAAGCTGTCCTTCAACATACAGTTTTACGCTGAGTAGAGCGATGCCTTATTGCAGGACAGTTCGGAGGAGTCCTGAGTAAACAGAATGATCATGTTTTGAGGACATTTGTTTTTTATTTTCCCTGCCATCAGGGATATGCCAAGCAATTATATAAAGCTTTGTAAAAGACACAGTGAAAAGTATCTCCCCATTTTTGTGCAAGAAGAAAGAACTTGTGGATAAAGTGCTACGCTGAGACTTGGGTAGCTGGGGTTCAGGACTGGCTACCAACAATAATTAATCAGTAGCTCAGATGAGATTACTATTATTCATGCTACAGTGACAATCACTGTGTTAAATGCTTACAGATAAGATAAGGATTTCATGTCCTGAAGGTTTGCTATTAAGCAACCAAAAGACAGGCAAAGACAGTTTACTGGTGGAGAACTGAAGCAGAGAAAATTTCCAGTGACACATAGAAGATCACACAGCAAATTTCTGGGCAAGCTGTGAGTGAACCTAAATTTTTCTTAATTATCAACGTGAGATACAGAAATTTCCTCGTTTCCTGGGAATAAGGAGTTTTGCTCTTCATCAGGCTCTTTATGTATGTCATGTTAACAGAATAAAAACACTGAATGGGTAGGAGATGCTATAGAGAATGATCCACACACTAAGGTGCATCCTGATATTATAAACAAGATGCTAGGGACTCAACAACTTCCAAATGACTGAGGAAAGGGGTGCACGTGCATGAGACTCTGCCACCTTGGGTGACATCAGCCAGGTCATGCTGGCAACTCCCAGGTAGTTGTACATGCTTCCTGGTCCCAATGAACATAAATGTCTTAGTCTTCATCAAGACACATAAATGTCTTCATTTACTTCAGGTTATAAACATGAATAGGGCACTGGGAGCTCGCAACACAGCCACCCCCAAAAAGCTTCTTGCTTTGCTTTTTGCCAGCAAGCTGCAAGATTCAGATTCTGCAAGATTCTTGCATTTCAGGAGAAGGAAGAGGGGATTGTGGACAAGAAAATGTAGCCTGAAACCCAGGGTCTGATTGTCATTTATATTCACAATTATAACTGTGCATATTTCTACTACAGTGCAGCAGCTTGCAGGAGGAGCGAATTTATTAAACAGTTCAGAACTGAACTGCATCAAGTTGAAAACTTGACGTGTTCAGGAAAAAATTCTCACCACAATATCACTTTCAGCAGTTATGGAAGCACACAGATACATGGATTAAAACCATAATCTCCCGAAAATCTTGCATTCAGACAGCCTACTGATTAGCAAGTAATAAGAGATCGCTTACATTTATAGTCAATACTGTGCAGCCAAAGAACAGAATGAAAAACGTTCTTGTGGTCTACTGGATGAGATATGGGTTTACTAAACACAAATTAAAGTGTTTCAGTTCTGGTTGGCACTGATATTCAGTAGGACCACAGATGAGACAGCTGAAAACTTTGGCTTAGCCATAACAGTCTGCAGTTTGGGAACTTCCCATGAAATCCGGCTGCCAGAGCTGCCAGTGTTCTGAAACCACAAGCATTTGAAGAGATGAGCAAGAGGTCTGATAATGCTCATCGCCACTTGACAGCACTCTGATACCTTGATTCTGCCTTTCTAGAAAACATGTTCTGCCCTTGAGAATGGGTTTACGTAAAGGCCTGGAAAACAGCCATACTGGAAACCAAGGTAGATGACCCTGATATTTCTTTCTGATCTTCAAAATCAGGTAGTCTATTTAGGCAAACATGAATTTTATTATAAAGCCTACCACGGAATGTACCAATTTCTATGCATTTGTTACCACCTCTGTACAATGCAGGCAATGATTTCTACAAATCTTTGTGAATGCCATAAGGTGCATTAAAATTGATATGCTCTCCAGGATGCAGTGATGCATATCCAGCAAGCCCAGTACAAAAATCAGCCCAACCCTTGAATAAAGTACTTGTGATTAATACTGTCTACGTGATACATCAGAGGAAGGATGCAAGCCTGGAAGCAGTTTACTTTTTACTTTGAAGCTACAAGGAAAAGAACACAGATAGCCCAAAAGATTCCTTTCTAAGGAGAATTCAAGGCCTGAAAGCTGTTTCACTGAATACAGATTCCTTTTTCAGCCTCTGGCATTCAGCAGCTTGGCAACATTGCAAGTTGCTGAATGGAGATGCTGTAATGGAAGGGAGCCCTTGGCATTGCTACATACCTTCAATTACCTTCTTCTCCCTCTATTTGTGACTTCATGGCTGTAAACAATGTTCACCACCACAAAAACCATTGCATCAAAAACACGTGCTATACAGAACTAATCCAACATTTCCAAATCTTTCTTTCTCGAATCAAAGGGATGGCATTGCGCTGAAGCTAGAGATTCATACTCATTACCTAATCTAGAGGCAAAATGCTGGACAGCACATCTTTGACAAGCCTAGGATAACTACTATACAATGACGAAATGACTCTTGAGCATCATTAAGCGTTAAAAGATGGTAATCCTTCCTACACTTCAGAGATCTCAGTTCAGTCTGGGTTTTAGCCTCCCCATATGCTGATCCTTAACAAATCTGTTCTGGTGACTCACTTTCCACCAACCGGGAAACAGGGAAGGGGACTTTGATCACAGGGAGGAGGAGTTCAAAATTCAATCACTGTATCCGTAAGGGCTGAACAACCTAATTAAGCTTTTAGGGAGAAGCCAAGAGTCCAGAATCACCCCCAAACTCAGGCTTCTGAGGTTGGTGTTGAGCTGCTTTAACCTCACAACTGCCAAACCATAAAAGGACTAAAACCCAACTGGTTTAAAATTAAACCACTCGACAGAAGCCAAACTGGACTTTTAAACCATTAAGCAAACACCATTCCACTTAAAAACAGCTTGAATCCAGAGGGCTTGTTTTGTCCTTAGTGCCCTGGCACCCAAACAGCTGTCCCCATGCACTGTATTTACTTTGCTGAGATTTTCCAGAGAAAAGAATCCGGTTTGGGATGCTGCACTCCTGTCCTGGGGCTGCAGCTGGTGGATGAAGTCCTACCAGGCTGAGGTTTGATATTGCTCATACTGCTTTCAAGCACTTTCCCAAGACATTTTAATCACTTCCAGAAGTCACTTCAGATCTGCACTTTTGCAAGTTGCTTTGCTCCATTCCCTTCCCTGAGGAGCAAATCACTGTTTGCAAGGCAGGAGCTGCTTTTTGAAGCACAGCTCTTATGAGGCTTTAGTTCAATTCATTAGTTGCTGCAAAAAGCTCCTTGCACCACTCCTCTGAGGACTGAAAAATGTCCTATTTATTACCAAAATTTCAATGATTCCACAGAAGATATTTAAACTCCCAAAAAGAAACAGATTTAAGCTCTTTCAGTCTCACTCATTACTGCGAGTCCTGACGGGTAATATTATTTGGAAGATACCACTGCTTCAACTTAGCCCAGAAGAAGGGAACTTAACAGGTTTTAAGTAACAGATTTTTTTTCTCTTGTTAAGAGAAATTATGATCAGACAGGAAAAAAAATCGTACTTGTGTACCAAGAGGCTGTTCAAATCATAAAGCATCTCAGCAGTTCAGTAATTCTTAACCCACCACCTGAAAGTTCAAGAAGCTGCTACGCAACACAGGTTCTAGATCCCTCCGTATGGCCTACAAGAGGATGGCTGATACCCACTTCATTTACATCAGTAAATATTTTGTTAAAAAAAAAAAAAAAAAAAAAGGCAAGAAGGCAAGAGAGAAAAATCACTATTCCAAGATATTTAATAAGACTGAAAGTCCTCCAGGCGGATGAAATTCAGCTAGGCAGCAAATGTACAGCTCTAGAAAGGTTCACTTCTTACAAACAGTATTACAATTTTGTTTAAGCATGGACATGTTAGACTAACACCAAACACAGAGGTACAGAACCAAATACAACAGGTGTTGTAAAAAAAAAAATCCACAACAATAAATATTATGGCACAAAGAATGCTAAAGTAAACTAAGTGCAAGTAGTACTTTTGGCAATCCTGGTTTAGACTAATTAAGGTAAGAGATCCCTTCCCAGTCAACACCAAGTTCAGTTAACATATACAGTGTGCAAAACGAAATTTTTTAATTAATTAGTTATGTAAACATTTTCTTCTTCTCACAATAAAACAACAGTGATTTGTGTATCAGAAACAAATGAGAACCCCAGACAAAATTTTATTTCACAGTACATATTGTGTATGTATATATAATCACCATATTCAGCAACTAGATAAGGTGCATGCCAATAACAACTTGGACTTTTAAACGAAGGACCCGTAGTGCAGAAGTACAATTTAATACTAACAAACTAATATGAAGTAATACAAAACAAGATAGAATAAGGTCTTGAAAACAACATACTCCATGTCATTTACTATACCTCTCTTTAAAAAGTAGGCTGTATTACTTCAAAAATAGGAAAAAAGTCCTATCAACTGCCAGTGGAATAAACAGTTCAAAGCTTCACTCATTACAAATATTGCACTAACAGTGCTGTGGGTTGTATTCTAAAAGCAATACGATAAGAATTTTATACATATTAAAACACTAAAAAAAAGCGAAGAGATAACAACAGCTACTTTTAACTAAAATAGCTGGTAAACTGTAGAAGTCAGTGAAATGTGAGGTGACCAGCAAGTCTATCTTTCAAGCCCTCTGCTACAGGCAATATATAGGGTCACCTGCAATCTTTTCTATATAGTAGACAGTGAGTTTGCAGGGGAAAAGCTCTTCACTATTTGTAGTCCAGAAGAAGCTAACTGTAAACTCAATGAAATCTATTAGGCAATAACTGATAGCCATTCCCTTTTATTATAAAAGCTCAGGACTACAAGAAGTCTTGAAATGCTTCCTCCCCAGTCAGTGCAAACAAATAACAACTGCAAGACAGATGGACTGTGCTACAGCTATCAAAAGACACACATATATTCACAGCTCCAGCCATAGGTCCCTCAAACTAGGCATATGGGGCTGACGCATAAAAATGTTCCTGGTAAAGGCCAAATCTAAAATAGCTGGAGATGAACAATGGGGAGTTCCCTAGAAAGTGAAGGACAAATAAGCAAAAGGAAAAAAAAAAAATCTCTCCATTAATAGCCACAATAGACACGGCAGCCCAACTCCAACAAGGTATTTAGGCAACAAATTAAGCAGATGCTATGCTTCTGGACACTTCAAGGACACTACAGTCATCTCTCAGGCTATTATCAAAAATAAAAAGCCACTGTGTGTGAGGGATACATGCAGTGAACTCCAAGAAATGTACTGAAGAAGTGTGCTGGTGAAAAAAACACTACCTATGCTCCAGAATAAATTCTTTCACTAATTGTGTGATTTAAAATAAGGTGGGGGACAAAAAGCTGTGGATGATCACAGAACGGTAGAGGTTGGAAGGGACCTCTAGAGACCCTCTAGTTCAACCATCATAAAGATGGGATCCATGATCACCAAGACTCAGCAATCCCTTTTTGGAGAAGAGATGTATGTATTGAAACTTTGGCACTTATTTTAATAAGTGATTTCAGTAAGTAAAAAATTTGCACAATGGCAACAACTAAATTTGCTCATCAAGGAGATGTCTCAGTCAATACACGCACATTAACCATCCAACTCTCTTGCTTTCCTAGGGCATGGCAACATAATGCTGTGGCCAGTAACCCTTCGTTATTCTTATAAAATTCTTGGGTACATTAAAAGCGTGACTGAAACCTATTTAAACTATCTGTTCAATGATCACAGAGTTTTATCACTATCATTTGCTCATTTTAGCATTAGTTTATTAAAAAAAAAAAAAAAGTCCCAATGACTTACTGTTAGAAATCTGGGCCTTAGTTCAGGTATTAGCTATTTTCAAGAAAGACCTTGAGAAAGAATTAATAGCCTGTAATCATCTAAAGAAGTCTCATATGCAGTTTCTTTCTCCCTCACCTCTATGGTGAAATTAAAAACAAAAATGTCTTTCAAAAGTGGTAGAATAAAACATCAGCATAAAAACTGACTGAAATGAAGGCATACTACACCATATTTACAGATTATCTGTAGTAAGGAATTCTCTCTCATTGTTTCACCATGATTAAGAATCTTGGCCTTTTTAACCCTAAAACAGTCTTCAAAAATCATCTAAGTCTGGAGACATTTTTGCAACTCTCAGAAAACTGGCATCAGCAACACCGTATTTCAGACAATATTGCAAACAGCTCTCCTAGAATCAAAGTGTCTATAAAGCAACAGTCCTTAAAAACACAAGTGCCTGATCCTCCTCTTTTTCATGTCACCATCCCCAGGGGCCGCTACGTTAGCTTCTTTATTCTGCGATTCTGCTTGTCGATATTCAGCGTCGCTCGGTCTACCGAGGTGGTGATGGAGTCGAGGGCTTCGTCCTGTCTCTCCAGTTCTGCCTCTGTCTCTAAGGCCAGGCCCTTCAGTTTCTTTAGGATCTGTCAGAAGAAAAGACTGAGAGCTTTCAGTGACTCGCCAGCCTGCTCCTCGCGAACTGTTACAGACACGTGGAAATTAGTTAACTCTTTGCTTTAAATGCCATATCATTCATTGAACTCATGTCCTGAACTGTGCTGGCAACATTTTAAGGAAAAAAAGAGTTGATGTTTCTGTGCTGATAAACTGAAGCAAGATGTGGGACTAAAACACAACAGAATCAAGTCTGAAATGCTGGGGGGAAAAAAAAGAAACAGAAGTAAGAATTGATGTCATTTCAACATTTTGTTGGCTCTGTTATCATCTCCTTCTCAGGTTTGCATTTCAGAGATGTGGTATGTCCTGAAACACATTCCAAGAGCCAAAAGAGCAAACACTGCAGCAGCAAAACCAGAAAGGATTGTGGCTAAAGCTTAAATAGGGATCAAGCCAAAGAAGAACAGGGTAGGTTCTTTCACTACAATCTACTGGAGAAAGAAGTGATGCTGGGTGAAGCAGAAGGGTAGAATTGAGGCTTAGCAAAAGCATTTTCAAGGGACTGGAGAGGCAGTACGATGTGAAAGGATGCCAGCAAGGTGGCCAGACAAACTCAAGCTGTACCTGAGATGAGAAACTACCTACACACTGGCTACAGCTCTGTTCCCAGCTGTGAGCAGTAGGCTACTGATCGGCCAGTTTACACAACTCTACGCAAATTCTGCTTCATGCATGTGATGGTCAGCAAACATCCAAAATTACTATATGATTTCTACAGGATACTTTGTCTGAAGAGCCCTATCCACAGTAGTCCTAATACAGCACAGTAAGAGTGAGAAAGCATGGTTGTCAAATTCGTTAGGCCAAAAGTCTATCTTAACTATCACCTAAAGCGGATCTTTATGGCTTTTCAGCTTGGAATTTAATCAGTTCAAACAACAGATTCCAAAACAGAGATCCAGCAAACACCGGAGAAATTCATCTTAATTTCTTACCCTGTAAGGTTGGCTCTTTTATAGCAGTAGATTAAGATACAAATTATATCACTCCCTTTTATTCCCCCTTGTGGCTACTCTCTTAATAAATTTGATAGTGTGAAGTGAAACAACCTCCCTGGCATGGGTGACTTGACAAGACTCAGCTGCCTTTCTCAGACACATCAACAGGAGTTTTGGAAGACTGTCCTACATCATATCACACATCATATCACATGGATTGAGATATGCGACTTCCCAATTCCTTCATATCAGAACAGGGTTTCCTCTTCTGTTGACTTACACGTTCTCCTTCCTTAGACATCCATGGAAGGATCCATGATGACAGCACGCTGCCCAATTCATAAGAGCTCAACCAATCAACTGGAATAGCAATCTCCAAGAAAACAAACTATCCTACCACAACTGTCCATGATATCAACTACAGTGGTACTAGGTAATATTACTACATTACTTAGGTTGTAATTTAGTAATTAGCATCTAGGTAGTACTACTAAAGGTACCAGTATTGCAACCTGTTTAACACAATGTATCTGTGGATTTTTTGGCAAAGGGAAAGAAGCTGTACTCTAAACCTTGCTCTGATCTCTTCTCCATAATAGTTGGCACCTGAAAACCTCTTATTTTGTTGTTGTTTTAGAATATATAGAATAAACTCTGAGAAAGCCTCTGTGAAACATCAGCTTTTCCACATCTGGAGCTGAATTCCAGAACAGTGCAAAAGTTTGTAGTTACACAAGTCACTGGTTTAAGAAAAGCAGTGACCAATATCATATCTAACAGGAATAGCAGGGGAAATTTATACCAACAAAATGCATCATCTCAAGCTGGACGTTGGCCACAGTAGTGAGATTTATCATATAAAATATCTCCAAGCTCCTTCCATAAATCACAAGCAGCCAGAAACATGTCTGTGTGGAAAAGCAGAAGAAAAAAAAAAAGTGCTTTTGCAATCTGCCTGCCAAAGCAAAAACACGCAGCAAAACATGGATCAAGCCTCATCTGCCTTCTTCTATTCTTACCAAAACTACAAGCTGAGAAAATTCTGTTTCTATCCCAAATGAAACACATTAGGTTCCTTCAGGCTAACAGCAAAGCAAGGAAGAATTCCCCAACTGGAGCTGTTAGATGTGTTTAGGATATGCACCAGAAGGCAAACTATGTGATCAAATTTGTTCAGTGTGATTCAGGACAGGGATATGAAGTAAGGTCTTGACTGTCTCGAGTGAGGGCCTTGACTATGTGGATATGGGAAGCACAGAGGTGGCTCCCCTCCAGCCCTTCCTTTGAGCTTCTTCCACTTAGATAACTACCTATCTATATGGACATATATATGTAGAACAAAGTAATAAAAATGTGGAATGACTTCTATCGAGAAGCACTGAATGTAAATTGCAGCAATAAAAATCGGGAGAATAAAGTTTAGAAGACACCTCTGGAGTGGTAATCCGGTCCACTCCCCTCCCAAAGAAGAGTAAGGCCAGCTTCAAATTACAGCTGAAAGAAAAAATTACTAGGATTCAGTCTCTTCTCCAGAAGACACTTGATTCTTTATACCAATGCAGCAGATTTCAGATCTCACTGCTCCAGCACATTCTAAAGCATGGCAGTGAGACGTATGTGCTTCAAGGATTTGCCAGGACAAACAGTTCATTTTTAGTTTTAAACCAGATTTCTTTTGATAGGTTTCACTTTTATTAAAGCCTACTAACATTTAAAATACACAAAAGGACACAATTGTTTAGAACAGGAAAGCTTTTAAAAATATGAAAGCAGTAAAATGAGAATGTAGTCGGCTCTGGGGCTCTGCTCAGTTTACCTGCCAGTTAGGTCTGTCCTGAAATGCTGTGAGGAAGGATGATGGGGTCACTCGTACCCAATCTTTGCCTAAAACTCCTTGCCTAAAAGAGTCTGGTAATAAATCCCTTCAAGAGATCCCATCAATTGTTAAAAGCCAGCTTTAAGGCCTCAAGCTCAAACCTGTGGGACCTTGAAAGGATAGGAGGTCTGTTCTGGCATAGCCGTGAGAGCTTCTTGGATTAAGTACCGGACTCTGAAGCCTGGCCAAACCTGGTCACAGTTTTTGCAAAGCAAAATGATAGCAAGATGTCTAATTATCAGCACTCTAGTTCTGCCATTTACTAAAGACAAGCAATGTCTTCTGCATCATAATTTGGGATGGCAATCATAGAATCAAAGAATGCTTAAGGTTGGAAGGGACCTCTAGAGATCACCTAGTCCAAACCCCCTGCACATGCAGGGGCACCTACAGCATGTGGCTCAGGACTGCGTCCAAGCGGGTTTGGAAGATTTCCAGAGAAGGAGACTCCACAACCTCCCTGGGCAGCCTGTGCCAGGGCTCTGTCACCCTCACTGTTAAGAAATTTTTCCTTAAGTTCCTGTGGAACTTCTGGTGTTTCAGTTTGTGGCTGTTTCCTCTAATCCTATCAGTGGCCACCACTGAGAAGAGTCTGCCCCATCCTCCTCACTGCCTCCCTTGAGGTCCTTATAGACACTAAACAAGACATCAGTCAAGACATCTTGGTGTGAAACTCTTCTCTATTTGTAACACAAACAGCACATGTGATTCCATCAAAGCAGTTTTAAATGTACATTTCCCACAAGCACTGGTCATTCTCAGATCAAGAAAAAGTTGTACAGCTTCAGATTTATGCCACAGGATCAGAATTTGGAAAATTTGGTTTAGACCCATGGCTGTCACAGACTTGCTGTGCAATTTCAGGCAAGTTGCTTAGTCTTCCCATGCAAAGTTCTCGCTTTGGAGAGGAAAGCAAGTTTGCTACTTTCCTCCAAATCCTTCCTGCATAAAGAGTTCAATCATAGCAGACCTGAGCCTTGCCATGAATAGAAGCTTCCACCCCAACTAAAGACCCTCAGTTCTTGTATGATCTATGGGGTTCTAGGTGATGCAGCACAATTTAGGTCTTGATTCATCTGCCCTCTTTTTATATCAATTTGAGGAGGGATTAAAGTACTGCCCATTTCACTCTTCAAGTGACTAGCTGGCGAATTTCATGACAGATCATTAGAGTGATGGGAGACAAAATCAAGCCCAGGAACCTGCTCAGCAGCTAACACTATTTATGATATTCCACATAGCCTAAACCCAAAGCATCAGGCCCACTACAAGACAAATTTCCACCTTAGGATACAGACTGAGTTCAGGTGCCAGGATGGCACCATAATAACGCAGTTTGGCTAAAACTTATGAAATACCACGTCAGTACACTGAGTAACCAACCTGCAGTCAAAGTAAGATAAAGAAAGTGTTGGAACATAAGACAGTTCACAGGTTTGAACTACCCAAAACCCTCACTTAATCTACTCCGCTATCCCTGAACTTTGAATGCTAGAGCAGAACACACAGAATCCACAAAGAGAAATGTTTCCTGGATGCAATTTCCTCAGCCAAATTCACCTGTTATTGAGAAGGGAAGAACTATCATTTACTATGAACTGTGGTGTGAAGATAGGTCTTGAGAGGTAGCTACGATGATCTAACACACAGCTCTGCCTCTGTGCCTAGCATCCTGCAGAAGAGCTAGGAGGGGGGACCTCACTTAAAATACTCACAGTCCCATTCTAAAATGAAATCCACCCTTAGGGATTACTTAAATTGAGCAACTTTGCACCAAAGCAATTAGGGGCTTGTCCACACACCATCCGCTGCATCTGGCGAGGGGCTTGGAGGCAGAAGCAAAGGCCAATAATTAGTTATTATCTTATTCTTAGTGGCTTATTCTCCTCTTATTTCTTCTTGGACTGATACAGATTTTATTTACTTTCTGATTTTATTTACTTTCTCAGGATGTACCAAGCACTCCCAGTACTGGAGAAAAGTCTAATCACCAGTCTTGTTTGGAAAAAACACCCAAGCAGATTCACAGGCTTAATTACAGCTTTATTATTATTATTATTTTGGTATTATCGAATCTTTAAATTACACGCAAGCAAATACAAAGTGTTAATTGTGAGGACCTCAGCTCTCTTCTGCCTTCAAAACAAAATCAACAAAAATTCAGAGCACAATCATTGCTTGTGTCTGGTAAGATTACTTGTCCATTGATCGCTATTGGCCATGGCATATGGCCATCCCATGAGCAAATCTGGTATTTAGCACTTGGAATGAACAGTTCCTCAACAAAACACTTTTTCCTCTGACCTAATAGTTATGCTTTCCTGAGATGAGGGGATGAAAAAAGGGTAAAAAATTCAGTCTCTTCTGCGTTTAATCAAAGGATTGAAATCGAACCATCAAGACCGGAAGAGACATCAAGGAAAAAGATATTCATTGAGATATACATTTCCTCAAATGTTACAGAAGGGGCTTCTTCACATACCATCTATCTTTAATGGCATACGTGATCTCTATACCCAGTAAATAGGTAAAACAATTCTCTGCTGGGAGAGGTTTAGCAGAGGGGTAGCTAGAAAGCACTGGTTTGGCAAAATAAATGCAAAACCAGTGTAGAAAACTCCTTTTCCTCCCCCGCAGACCTTAAGTTAATATTATCACATCCCCTCCCACATCCAGTGACATTGTGTCAGTCACAGCGAGGCACTGGACAGAAGCACAGGATCTCCACGGGCTTTTTTCTCCTCTCCATCTCTGTCACACAGCTAAGCAGCACAGCTCACACTGCCACCAACTCCGTTTTTAACACAAATGTCCCTTCGTGAAGCCTTGGCAAGGTCCTTTACTTAGGCACCCCATCGCAACTCCAGTCCGCTCAGTGCTTCCAGCTCTAGTAGAAGGAATTTAATACTAGTCAGCAAGTCCTGTTGCAAAAAGTCTATTGTTATCACTGTAAGATCTTTTTGAAGAGAAGGTAAATCAACCAGAGAGAAAACTAAGCAATGGGAAAGAAAGTTATCTATTTATCACAAATTCCTCTTACTTCTCCAATTTAAAAAGTTCTACGGGTCTTCTTCACATTACAAGTAATGAGAGGGTTAGAACAGGGCTTTTCTGGGTTTGGGATTTTTTTATTTTTTTTTAAACAAAAAACTCAAGCTTGCATTAAAGCTTATCAAGGAATAAACTATGATAAGCAATGTTCAAGAAGGGAAACAGCTCAGAAAACTGCTGTAGTTACCAACACAAGGACCTCACATACCTTTAGCTCATTCACAGAAGTGTGATGTTACAGTAGTCACTGTCTTCAGTACACATTAATACCCTCTATTTAAAACAATTTTCACCCTGGATCTCTAAATGCTTTGCAAGTATGATCAGCCACCATTTCCTGCTCATTTGCAAAGCAGGAGAAGAACTGAAGTGGTGCGAAGTATTTCTGAGAGCAGCTGTAACAACAAAGACAAGCCCTTGGTGCAGACTCAGACCACTGCATATACTGCTCATTTGTTTGATGTGTTTGAAATGTCTGCAAAGGGACAGAGCAGCAGACTACACCTCAGCAAGGAGAATCCTACATCCTAGATCAAGACTTACTTAAGATTACACAGCTGAAGACAAGAGTGAAGGCTGCTCCTTCCCTGCCCTGACTTCTATTTATGGGCTTAACCTGCTTACCAATTACAAAATGAAGGAATATGGATAACAAGCTTATGTAAAACCTTGACATATCGTAGTTGTCCATTAAAAGGCTTACTCAGATGGAATTTCAAGCTCTATACCTCTAAAGCCAAGAGAGTATTCTGCAAGACCTTAAGTGTACACCAGGTGAAAGGCTTTGGCATTTGTCATGAACCCCATTAGAAAACACCCAAACTACAAGATTTTCCAGTTTGCCTTCCCTGGTAGGCACCTGCCCCAAGGTCTCACAAGTACACGTGCATCTTCAATAGCCCTTCGTGACCAGCAGCCCTTCATACAATGATGAGCACCTCAAGGTCTGGATGCAAGTCACAATTACAGTGCTGAAAGCCAGCATTTAAGACAGAAACAATTATAACACAGCTATACAAAGTGTATTCACCTATGAATAACAAAGAAAAAAAAAAAAAAAAAGAGACATTTTTAGTTACTCTTTAGTCACTACTATCAGTTTGTGACTCTCAAATGCACTCAGCTATGAGAAGTTGCTGTATTCTGATTCCCAACTACAAAATAAAAGACGAAGTTGCAAAACTGCTGTCTAGACTGAGAGGCAATAGGGTTAGCAAAGATTTTGAACAATGCTATTGCTAAGCTACAGATGGAATATTAAAGAGAATCAGAAAAAAAGATAAGAACATACTTCAAGAATAATCTTTAGCCTATCACCACACATTCTGATGAGGCTATAATCATCATCAGTAAATCTATTTTAACTGGAAAACAAGGAAAAGCCGCTTTTCTTTGATTTTTTTCTTGTTAACTCACTTTTTCAAATCAACCACACACTATGGATAGAGAAGGCTTTACTAAAAAAAAAAAAAAAAAAAAAAATCTCTAAACATCAGCTACAAGAGAAGTTCCTTAAAGAGATATTTCGAGGAACAATACAAGACTAGATTAAATAATTTTTTCCTAGTAGAGTCTCCAACCACTTTTCCTTCTCTGTCTACCCATGTGTTAGATTTCACAATTAATTCCCCACTATAGCTTCTCTTTGTGTGTTTACAAAACACTTTGTTCAGTTTTTCAGATATTTCTGAAAATGAGCTGCTACTCCTTAGTAATAAAGCTTGAAGCGATCAGTCTTTGTTAAACTTTTGTTAAACTTTTTAAGCTCCAGAGGAAACAGCTTATACTTGAGGGTTTTCCTCTTGTTAATGTGTTTGACCTGCTGATAGCTCTCAGTTTGTCCAAAATAGTTCAAAAAAAACCCAGGAGATTATCGATGGATTATCAATGTATTTAATCACNTACGTCCATCTACAGTCAGGGAATATTGTGTTAAGGACAGAAGACTGTTTCTGATGAACAAAAAATGTACTACTAAGAAGAGGGAGTGAAATGACCAATACATATAACCACAGACAGGGTTATCTCAACTCTACCTGTTTCAGCTCTTTTGCTTCCGACTCGGAGATCCTTTCGTGACTCTGCAGCTGAACCTGTTCATTGTCCATCCCTTCTCCTCCCACCGGAGATTCAGGCTGCATCACGCCTCCCAGGAGTCCTGTGGCTGCAAGAGAAATTCCCATGGTCAAAGACTGCCATCTCCTGTCCTAGCTAAGAGGACTACTGATAACAGCAACTACTGATCTATGCTTTAAGCAGCAGCAGCTTTGGAGCTTCTCCAAGTGCACTTAGAGAAGTTAGGCCCAATCTTGCCTTAGCCTTGCCGAACCAGCCTTCCAGAGAGATTCTACACAGGTTCTAGATGACTTCTAGTCTTCTAGAAATGCTTCCAGATGTACTTTGTACAGCAGTACCTGGAGGATATGAGGCTGCTAAGATGACTCCTTATTAAAGGCAACACCAGGAGAATGGGTTTATTTCGTGCTATGGGCATTCATCTGAGAAGAGGAAATGAAGAACTGATACATTCCCAACTGGACAGATGAAGAACCTTTACCTGCTGCTGCTTCTTGCTTTAATCTTTTGAATTAAAGAATTTAAAGGTGGTGATTGAGGAGAGAGGCCAAGTCAGCAAACCTCTGCAACAGAAGCTACCAGCTACCCTCAGTGAAGCCACAGGGATGCAATTCCTGGCATAACCTTTATTTAAAGCCGTCCCAGGTCTTGTTGCACTATTTGATACTACCCAGGAGGGTGACAGGGATCAGGTGATATCCTGGCATGATATCATGGCAAGGAAAGGCTGTTTTATCTGATGCAGATGGGTGCTAAACACCTGAGTTGAACATTTTGTCTTCCAGAGGCACTCCAGCCATGTCCAAAGTGCTCTTCCACCTAAAGAGGCAACAAGAAGGAAGGAAGCTAAGGTTCCCTCGCTGCCACCTGCAAAAATATTGCCCAACCTTACACAGAACAGGGCCAGCAACTGCCGAGGAAAACAGGACAGAAATTTGGAGGCGAGAGCTCACCGTGAGGTCAAAGTGTTGGTGACGAGCTGGCCGACGACCTAACGCTTGGCTGCTCTGGACAACATTACTACTCCACAGAAAGGGAGACAAAAGCGAAAACACAAGTACCAAACCCTAAATCCCTCTCAAGTAATTACTGCAAAAATCATAATCTGGGAATTATTCAGTTATCAGTCTGAGAGTTCCTGGACTCAAGATTTAAGACAGGCAAATCATTCACTGTACTACTGTTACCCAGCTTAAATACCTCTTGTGTTTGGAGGGGCTAGGAACCAAGCACAAAGAGAGGAAAGAAAAAAAAAAAAAAAGAGAGAGAGAGAGAGAAAAGGAAAAAAACTGCTTATAGCAAATTACTGGTGTGATCTCCCACAGAGGACAAATTGGGGGAGGGAATGGCAAGTTTTCCTATTGCAGCAAACAGCCAGGCAAGATTCTTTGTGTTTCTTAGCAGCTGAATGTCCCTGTACGCTAATTATTTCATTAAAAAGAAGAAATCTGTCCATTTCACCCCATTCATCTTACCGAGGATGAGAATGAGAGACAAAAATAAGATCAGGCTTTTGTCTTCATTTTGCTAATAGATAATGAATGTAAATGAATGTAAAATGAAAAATGAATGTAAAGGCAGATATGTTTAGAACAGATTGAAGAACAAATTTTGTTTAGTTTTGTTGCACTGAGCTGGACTGTTGCACTGCCACCATGTGAGGATGACAAACCACCAAGTTTCTGAGCAAAACACTGGAAGCTCAAACCAAAGCAACCACTCAGTCACGGTGGCCAGCAGTAATTTTGAAAGGGATTAAAAAAAAAAAAAAAAAAGGCTACAAATGCCAGTTCCCAGATGCACCTTATCTAACCATGGAGGAACATGTCGGTGCAGAAAATCACTGATTCCATCCAGCACCTCTGTTACAAAACAGACCTTGCTGTGCTGTGTCCTTAGCGTGCCACGAAAAGCCCCGTCCGATTTAGTCCAGAAGAACCCCGTTAGAAAAAAAAATGCAAAGCAGTTTAAAATAGCTTCGGATAATCTAGTGTGTACAAAACACTTGAGACATGCTTTTCCTACATGAGATCAAGCCAAAACTCTTAGGAAGGGCAGTTGGGTTGCATTTATTTATGCAAACGTGCAATGTGCCCAGCTTTAAGACTGTGCTCATGAAAACAGGCAGGATCTGGCTGACACTATGACAGCCAAAATGCTCCTTGCACAGATGGGCACAATGAAGAGCAGTGAACGCCACGAACCAAACCATCTCCCCTGCAAGGATGTGTCTCCTCTACACCTCCAAATCCACCAAATCCATGTTTGCTATCTGCAAGCACACAAATTTTATGACCATTATGCATGCCTGCCTCTGTGTATAGACGGACTTTTTCCTTTAGGGAGAAAGAAAGAAAAAAAAAAAAAAATCACTATTTCCACCACGTGAGCAGCCATGGAAAAAAAACAGAGGTTTAAAACACAGTCCGTGACTGCCATCTTGTGACTGAAGTTCGAGAGCGACAGGCGCCAGGGAAGGAACAAACAAGGGTTTTGGTGGAGCTGCAGAAGTCATGATTTCCATAACCTCCAGTTCTCTTCCCTAACATTTCCAAATTAAACAGCCCAAATGCAGGTGGGGGTAGGAGAGCAATATCCTTGACTCACTGACTCAGATGCAAACAGAGTGGAGCAGTGGGAAATTAAGCACAGTAGGACTGTATAACCAATTATTTTATGTAACCAGCCTTAAGACCATCAGGAACTGAGCACCGATTTGTTGGAATAACTCCGTGCTTAAGAAACCAGCAGGTTGTTTTTCCTCTAAGTTGTTGTGCTGACATTTTAGTGCCAGATGCCCAAGACTTATTTCCTTAAAAATTAACAAGCTTTTCCAAGCTATGGCCCTCAAAGACTCATCAACAAGGGAACCTTATCCTCTCTGCTGAAGTCTAGTTTTAGCTTGGTGCAGAGAAGTAGATTCATCCATTACTTTAACATAGCATTTTTTCTCCCCATTTTTAACATGGCAGCAATAAATTCATTCACAGATTTGTTCTTCTGTCACTGACCATTAAGAG